>NMXI01000012.1:153501-281099 GCA_002851675.1 Verticillium nubilum
CCCCCCCCCCCCCCCCCCCCCCCCATGAGAACAGTCAGGCTGGAAACTAGACGACTGGCATCCCAACATTGACCTAGCTACGGTACCTACCTACTCTTCTCTGCAATCACCAGGCCATCATGCGCGAAACCACCCCGCGGCCTCGTGGCGTTCGCATCGCCATCGACCGCGGCGGCACTTTCACCGACTGCGTCGGGGAGCTCGACGGCCGCGAGACCATCATCAAGCTACTCTCCGAGGATCCAGCCAACTACGCCGATGCCCCGCTAGAGGGCATCCGCCGCATCATGTCGCACTTTCAGCAGCGCGAGATCCCGCGCGGCGCCGCCCTCGACACGAGCCGCATCGACTCGATCCGCATGGGCACGACGGTCGCCACAAACGCGCTGCTCGAGCGCAAGGGCGAGCGCATCGCCCTCGTCGTCACGAAGGGGTTCAAGGACTGTTTGACCATCGGGAACCAGAGCAGGCCTAAAATCTTCGACTTGGCGATACGGAAGCCTGATGTGCTTTACGAGGAGGTCGTCGAGGTTGATGAGAGGGTAACGCTGGAGGACTACGCGGAAGATCCGGAGAGGTCGGTCACGAGGATCGATGTGAAGGCTGGGACCGAAGAGGCGGCGGAAGCTGATTTGGTGCAGGGCACGTCTGGAGAGGCAGTGCGGATACTGCAGCGGCCGGCTGAAGATGCAATCAGGAGCCAGCTGCGAGCGATTTTCGAAAAAGGAATTCGGAGCGTAGCCGTCTGCTTCATGCATGGTTACACCTTCCCTGACCATGAGGCCCTCGTCGGCAGGTTGGCGAGGGAGATTGGATTCGAGCACGTGTCGTTGAGCCACGAGCTGATGCCCATGATCAAGCTCGTGTCGAGGGCCACATCTGTCTGCGCCGATGCCTACCTAACGCCAGCGATCAAGAAATATATCTCTGGCTTCCAGGCTGGCTTTGAAGGCGGCCTTGGTACGAGGAGCGTTCAGCAGGAGGAGGGCAGCAGGGGCGCCAGGTGCGAGTTCATGCAGAGCGACGGAGGCCTTGTGGATGTCGAAAAGTTCACGGGGCTCAAAGCCATCCTGTCCGGCCCTGCCGGTGGTGTCGTCGGCTACGCTGTCACCTCCTATGACGAAGAGACCAAGATCCCCGTCATCGGATTCGACATGGGCGGCACAAGCACAGACGTCTCCAGGTACGGCGAAGGGCGGTATGAACACGTCTTCGAGACGACAACGGCCGGCGTGACGATCCAGTCACCGCAGCTCGATATCAATACCGTCGCTGCCGGTGGTGGATCGAGACTGTTCTGGAAGAACGGATTGTTCGTCGTAGGCCCCGAGTCGGCTGGGGCGCATCCTGGCCCGGCGTGCTATCGAAAGGGTGGCCCCGCCACAGTGACGGACGCGAACCTCTACCTGGGGCGGCTACTACCAGAATTCTTTCCCAAGATCTTCGGAAAGAATGAGGATCAGGGTCTAGACCCTGAAGCCAGCAGAAAGGTTTTGCAGGAGCTCACCGACCAGGTCAACAACGAAGCCGGGAAGAACATGACTGTGGATGAAGTTGCGTACGGTTTCCTCACAGTGGCCAACGAGACCATGACTCGGCCCATCCGATCCATCACCGAAGCCAAGGGACACGACTCGTCTAAGCATCGACTGGCGACTTTTGGCGGTGCAGGTGGTCAGCACGCTGTTGCCATTGCCGATGCTCTTGGTATCAAGCAGATCCTAGTCCACCGATATTCATCTGTGTTGTCAGCCTACGGCATGGCCCTCGCCGATGTCGTTGATGAACGCCAGGAACCTGAATCAAAGGTCTGGGAATACCCTGGAAAGACTGTCGACGAGCTGAAGAGCAAGATGGAGAAGCTCAAGAACCGCTCCCGAGAGACATTGAAAGACCAGGGTTTTGACGAGGAGGACATCGTGTTCGAGGAGTACCTAAATATACGGTATCGTGGAACGGAATCCGCCCTCATGGTTGTCAAGCCAAGCGCAGAAGAAGCCGAAAGGGAATTTGAAGGCCGAGACTGGGATTTTGGCAGGGCTTTCGTCAAGCAGCATCGTTATGAGTTTGGCTTTACTCTCGACGATCGGGACATGATCGTTGACGACGTTCGCGTGCGTGGCATTGGCAAGAGTTCCCGCCACAACGAGAAATCGGTGGATCAGCAATTGAAAGACCTGGACCGCAAAGATATCGATGGCAGCAAGATTCACGAGCGACAGCAGGTCTACTATGAAGGTGGCCGCCAGCAAACTCCTGTGTACAAGCTGGAAGACCTAGGCACGGGGCACACCCTCAGGGGTCCGGCAATGCTAGCAGATGGAACACAAACAATCGTCGTCACACCCAGGGCTACGGCGTACATTCTCGATACCCATGTGGTGATTGATCTCGATAAGGAGGGCTCTAAGGAAGGGTATGATAAATCCCTGTTTTCTTTGATCCCAGCAGCTGACGTGATAAAAGGCAACACCAAGACAAGGCAGACCGAGAAGTTGACCCCATCATGCTGAGTATTTTCGGCCATCGATTCATGGCCATTGCTGAGCAGATGGGACGCGCATTGCAAAAGACGAGCGTCAGTACCAATGTCAAGGAACGTCTCGACTTCTCCTGTGCGATATTTGATGCCACCGGAGGCTTGGTCGCTAATGCCCCTCATCTGCCTGTCCATCTGGGATCCATGTCAACTTGCGTCAAGAGACAGGCTGAGATTTGGCAAGGCCGCCTGAAGAAGGGAGATGTCATCATCTCAAACCACCCTTCGTATGGCGGGACGCATCTGCCAGATATCACTTTGGTCATGCCCGCATTCAACGATACGGGCGACAAGATTCTCTTCTACGCCGCCTCGAGAGCTCATCATGCCGATATTGGTGGCATTACAGCCGGTAGCATGCCGCCGCACTCGAGAGAGCTTTTCCAAGAAGGCGCAGCGATCAAGAGCGAAAAGCTCGTCAGCGAAGGCCGGTTCGACGAAAAGCGTGTGACCGAGCTTCTCTATGATGAGCCAGCCCAGTATCCCGGTTGCAGTGGCACTCGCTGTCTTGCTGACAATATCAACGACCTTCGAGCCCAGGTATCGGCGAACCAGAAGGGTATTTCTCTGATTGAAGGTCTGATCCAAGAATATGGAGAAGACACGGTCCAGTTCTACATGGATCACATCCAGAACAATGCCGAGCTGTGTGTCCGGAACTTGCTGAAGGATGTCAGCAAGCGTTTTGAAGGTGCAGAACTGCAGGCCGTCGACTTCATGGACGACGGCAGCCCGATCCAGCTCAAGATCACAATCGACGCTGACAAGGGCGAGGCTGTCTTTGATTTTGAGGGCACAGGCCCCGAGGTCTATGGTAATATCAATGCGCCCGAAGCGGTGAGCTACAGCGCCATCATTTATTGTCTGAGGTGTCTGATTTCCGAGGACATCCCTTTGAACCAGGGTTGCCTCAAGCCCATCACCGTCAAGATCCCACCGCACTCGCTGCTATCGCCGTCAGACAAGGCTGCCGTAGTTGGAGGCAACGTTCTCACGAGCCAACGTGTCACAGACGTCATTTTCAAGGCATTCCAGGCGTGCGCTGCCAGTCAGGGCGACTGCAACAACTTGACTTTCGGTTTTGGTGGTAACGTCGGTGGGGAGGAAAAGGTTGTCAAGGGCTTCGGCTACTACGAGACGATTGCAGGTGGCAGCGGCGCGGGTTCCACTTGGGAGGGCACAAGTGGTGTGCACACACACATGACGAACACGCGAATCACCGACTCGGAAGTGTTCGAGAGGCGTTATCCAGTCCTGCTGAGGGAGTTTTCGCTACGCAAGGGCTCTGGTGGGAGGGGCCAGCACAATGGTGGCGACGGCGTGGTCAGGGACATTGAGTTCCGTATTCCGGTTCAGGTGTCCATCCTCAGCGAGAGGAGGGTGTACCGCCCGTATGGTCTGGCGGGCGGTGAGGACGGCCAGTCGGGACAGAACATCTGGGTCAGGAATGTGGAGAAGGGCAGCTGGGAGAAGTCATTGAAGAGGCTGCAAGAGGGTGCTGAGAAGAAGGTAGGGAATGATGAGAAGACGGAGTACGAAGAGAGGCGGTTCAGCCTTGGTGCAAAGAACAGCGCGCCGATGAAGCCTGGCGATCGCATCATTGTGAATACCCCGGGTGGCGGTGGATGGGGTGCTCCTGGTAAGGAAAAGGGGCTTCAAAGCAAGACGGATCCTCGTGCGGGATGGAGGGGTGGCAGTCATTCCAACCGAGAGGACCTGCAACTTCAGGCTTAAGTCGACGCAGAAAGACATTTAGATTGAAGGAATAAATACGGACAAGATCTGACGCCGATGCTTCTCTGAACCAAGATACGGGTACTCACCGAGATGGCCGTTCACACCGAGCCAACACAGACCGACCTCTCTCGGTGTGCCCCTCCCTGCCCCACCATTCGACGACGTCACTGGTCTCGAGGGGTGAGACGCATGCATCTCGTCTCATCCCAACATACAGGTACCTACAAGAGCGCCTCAATCAGAAGCCATCTCTTTAACCTGACAGCTTAATGTGTATCGCTTGGTCCGGACTCAAATCAACGAGGGTTTTGGGCAGGATAGCTTTTCCTGGCCTGACAGCAAAAGTCGCACGAGTCTCAAACCCGTGACATCATTGCCCAAGAGTTTCTTATCGACATCTTCAATCCCCTGCACCATCCACCATGTCCCTGTCAGACGAGGATTACGCTCAGCTCGCCCAGGAGATCCCCTCCCCAAATGAACCATTCCTTCGCCATTTTTTTGCTGGCAGCACCCGCCTCCAAGACCAAGAATCCGCCCTTCGCGCCGACACGGGCTTCCGCAACTCTCTCTCTCCCCTCGCCCGCCGCGCCGCTACCATCGTCGCCAAGATTCGCACTAGAGAGAACGAAACAGTATGGACTGGAAGCCAGGGGTCGGAAATGACGGTCCACGCGGGCATGCCTTTTGCTCTGGCGAAGCCGCTACTCGAGACGACGAATCTGTGGCGAATCATGAGGCGGATGCCCAAGGGAGGCGTGCTGCACGCGCATCTGAATGGTATGGTGGACTTTGACTGGCTGTTGGACCTGTTGATGAAGACTCCGGGGATGCACATTTCTGCCGAGGCGGCGTTGGATTCGAGCGAGGCCTTGACGGATGTGACTGTCAACCTGGGCTACCGCAAGGTGGAGACAAGCGAGACATCTATATGGACGAGCAAGTATGTCCCCGGCACGTGGAGACAGCTGGAAAAAGCGGCGAGCGAGTTCACCAAGGGCGGGAGAGACGGGTTCCTGAAGTGGCTCAAGGCGCAGTGCACCATATCGAAGAATGAGGCCGTGGAACAACATCACGGTCCCGATGCCATCTGGAAGAGCTTCGGGCGGTGCTTCGAGTTTGCTGACAGCATCATCTCTTACGAGCCCATCTTCCGCGCCTTCTTGCGGCATCTGATGAGCAGCCTACACGCCGACAATGTCAACTGGATCGAGCTACGGTAAGTCTGGGGCCCTGAGGCTGCCATGGCAAGAACTGACACTATACCCCAGCGTCACTCTTGGCCTCAACTACTACCGCAAAGGCCGCGAAACGCCCGAGACCAACTACGACCACGTTTACCACGCCATCGACGAAGAGCTCGCCCGCTTCAAATCCGACCCGTCCCACGCTTCCTTCTGGGGCCTGCGCCTCATCTGGACCTCGAACCGTGCCCTGCCGACGCGCGCACTCATCCAGGACATGGACAACTGCCTCAGCACCAAGCTCACCTACCCCTCCCTTATAGCCGGCTATGACGTCTGCGGCCGCGAGGACGCCGGCCGCTCCCTCAAGGACCTCCTCCCCGAGCTCTTCTGGTTCAAGAAGCAGTGCGCCCAGGAGCGCGTCGAGGTCCCCTTCTTCTTCCACGCCGGCGAGACCCTTGCCGCAGGCGCGGGGACGGCCGATGAGAACCTCTACGACGCCATACTGTTGGGGACTCGCCGTCTCGGCCACGCCCTGGGGCTGTACAGGCACCCTCTCCTCGTTGACCTCGTCAAGGAGAAGCGCATCCTCGTCGAGAGCTGCCCCGTCAGCAGCGAGGTTCTCCGTCTCACGGGGCCGGTGAGAACGAACCCTCTGCCGGCACTCATCGCCAGGGGCGTGCCGTGCTCGCTCGGGAGCGACTGTCCCGCCGTGTTGGGCGGGGCGGGCGCGGCCGGGGCGTCGCACGACTACTGGCAGGCGCTGCAGGGATGGGGTGGTCTCGGGCTCGAAGGGCTAGGCGCGCTGGCGGAGAACGGCGTCCGGTGGGCGGCCTTCGAGGATGAGGATGCCAAGGCGTGGGGTGCCGGAGTGCGGGAGGCGAGTCTTGGGGGCAGGGTGAAGGCCCAGAGGCTGAAACAGTGGGCGACTGCATGGGAGGAGTTTTGTCTCTGGATTGTGACAGAATATGGCGAGGAGCTGGGGGACGAAGAGGGAGGCGTTGGTGGTGAGGGATTGGAGGTGAAGGCCGCTGAGGATACCGGAGAAAAGGAGACGAATGATCACTGAGCTTTTGTGTTTTTGCGTCTAAAAAAGAAGGTACGTGGTGAGGCCCGTTGCAACATTTTGGGACATCACATGAGGGGATGTTGCGAAGACCGCGATAAAGGTCTTTGATCCATATGACTGAGAAGTACATAGTGGACGAACTTGACACATGGAGCTTCAAAAGACTCGACCAAAGACGTCGGACCATCAAGGGAGCATGAAGTATGAAGCATGAAGCATGCAGGTGGCGCAGCACGCTGCCATACTCATGGTGTATTAGGATTTTGAAGCACCCCAGTCTCGTATTCGGACTACCTAGGCGGTAGAGGAGTTTTGACTTCGGACTCATTGACCCTCAGTCGAGCAAACAATCTCTTGTCAAATTGCACCCTGGGAGACCAGGCAGTTGTTGGGGGCCAAAACCAGCAGCAGCTTGTGCCGTCGCCCCCCCCGCCCCCCCCCCATGATAAGGGCGATCTGATCGGCAGAATCAGGCATGCCAGACGAAGTAAGGTGTGGCCCGAACCCATGCTTCAACAGGGGAACAACGAACAGATCGTGATGACAGTCTTTCTGAGTCTCAGTGTCACACCTTCGGCGAAGTCCGACAGGCCGGGGAAGGAAACCAGGGTAGCCGCGAACCGTCTTGGGAGAATCCTAGTCGGATTTCCGTGGTGTGGTGAGAGGCAAAGGAAAACCCCCGATGACTTGCTGTTCGGATGTATCTTCTAGAGGGCGGTAGCGAGAGAGAAGAATAGGGTATAATCGAGAGAAACACTCGACACATGCCCGACCCTCAAACGGCTCAACATGTCAAGATGGCCCTCATGTATCTGCCGCCCACTGTGTTGCTAACCACGAGCGAAAGCCAATAGGCCGGATGCTGGGATCACTCCGAGCGATTGCTTCGTTGAGATTTGGGTGCCGAAAGTCGTACCGACCGTCAACGGTTGCGCGCAGTCGCTGGATGTACCACCACTGCGCCCAATCCTGTGATGTCTCGCATTGAGCCAGCTCGTGCTCGAGTCTGGAGTGTTTGCGCGTGCGAAGATTAAGCCCGCCTGCCCGCCCCACGTCAGTTCACGACTGTTTGGGAGAGTGGTCGGGTCGGACTTACCTCCAAGAACGTTACTGCAGGCTGCAAATATGTCGCGAGTCGACAAGCGGTCCCCTCGCAGCTTGAACTCCCTGGGCCACTCTGTCAGTCCCAGCTCAATAGCAGACGCAATGTAGCGAGCCAAGTCGTCGAGGCTCGTCATGCAAACTTGGACTGGCCGGCCACTGGAGTTTGTCTCGACAATGTCCGCAGTGCCGACCCCGACATCGACTAGGTAATCGCCCTGATTCGCGAGGTTGCTAGTCGTGCCCATGCCGTACGTGCCGAGACCCCCAGGGCCGAACCGTTCGTAGAAAATCCCACAGGAAAACGCCGTCCACTGAAAGTTCCGAGGCTTAGATCCGGCATACCGTCGGAGGAGCTCCAGCGCTTCTGACGAACCATAGTCTAAAGGGTCATCTGCTGCTGGTCGATGGTTGAGACCGCCTTCGAACTCTGCCGGGACAAAGTGGCCAACGCCGGCTCGTCGTGCAGCGTGGATGACGTTGACTTGCGCGGGGCCGCGAAATGTGCTGATGACGAGATCTACACCCTGGAGCGCGAACTGAATGGCAGCAGCGTCGTCATAATCGACAACCGCAACTTGACAATCGAACTCGGCCTCGAAGTCCGGTCGAGCCTGGAACAGGGTTAGTCTCTGTACTCGAATTGTTGAGTGGGGCACATTTGGGGGGGGAACTTGCGATCCTTGATAAGACGAGTACGGGGTTGCCTGTTTGTGAGATGTGAGAGGTGAGAAGGCTGGACAGCCAGCCGGCCCCGGCAATGGCGATACGCATCATGGCTTCAACCATCAGATGTGTGACCTTGGATAATGACAGTTCGCTTGAGGGTCAGTTCGCACTGATGACTGGGCTCGTCTTTTCGTACCGCGTCAGACTCCTCGGGTCGATTGTTGTGAGCCAGGGTCCGGGCCGGGCTTCTCTTTGAGTATCACGTCCACAACATCACAGTATTTTCGAGTCAGCGGCCATCGAGTCCATCAGTGTCAGTTGTGAGACAAGCAAGTGCGTGAGCTGGCACATTCGAGATTCAAATAATCAGACCGCCACAAGATCACTGGTCGCCTGGTTGCTCTGATGAGCATGATGGGTGTGTGGGCAGCGGTGGTCGTCATGATGAAAGCAAGGTTCATTGAGCCCTCAGTGCCACCTTCATTAGCAGTGCGAGCCAATGGGCATGTGCCGGCACCTGCTCAGTTCGACACAAGGTCGTCCTCGGGATCGTCGCAGCGTCGAAAGCCCGCAATCTGGAGCCACTTTGCTGACTTGCATGAGGGTGTCAACCGGGTAGGGCCCAAGACATTGGGCAGCCGTGACAGCTGTGAGTAGCACGTGTGGCCCTACGGCTCTTTCCAGACATCACATCAC
Source organism: Verticillium nubilum (assembly GCA_002851675.1). NCBI lineage: Eukaryota > Fungi > Ascomycota > Sordariomycetes > Glomerellales > Plectosphaerellaceae > Verticillium > Verticillium nubilum. Next base: position 162,497 of record NMXI01000012.1, read on the forward strand.
GCCTTGCCCTGACTGATGGACTGTACCTGAGATGATTCAGGCTGTGGGCTTTCCGGCACTTGGTCCCAAGCTTTTGGAATGTTGTCAATGCAACAGGCCCCCGCGTCCCCCGCCCGCGGGCTTCACCGAGACAGTCCTTGTGCTCGACAACGTCTGGAACCATGGAGGTCATCGGCGAGAACAGCATGCACTTCGGACTTACTTGCCGCTGCTGCGGGAAGGAAGCCGCTAGGGCGCCGACCCCAGGGCTACGGGTCCGCCTTTGGCCGGCCCTGGACGACGAGCTGGTTACAAAACGAATTGCCGATCGCCCTCGATATGAAGGCGGTTCAAGGTTCGACTAAGAGGCGCCAAAATCTGCCGGAGCTGAGGACCTAGTAAAGAGAATTTCGGCTTGGCCGATGCTCCGCGTGGCATGGCACATCGATATCGCAGGGAGCACTCGTGTGACAGGGTGAAATCAACTGGTGCCGCTGGGGATGACTCCAGATTATCCGAATTCGGCCTCGGTGAGCTGATTGACGATGCGTCCCCAATACCCTCCGTGATGTGCTATCAAGTGATTGGTGCCCACTCTCGAGCAGCTGGTTGCACGACTTCACACAAGTTGAGTCGCACAGCTGCAGGGTTGGGGCGCTAGAGAAGTGCGATATCCAAGGCTTTGCTGTCCGAGGTAATGACGCTTTTACCCAAAGTAGAAGACCCGCCGATGTCTGGACTCGAGCTCCGGCGGGGGGGGGGGGGGGGGGGGGGGGGGGGGGGGGGCGCCTTGATGATCTTCGATGGTTCGGGGTTGAGACTTTTCCGAGCTGTGAGCCTGGTCGCAACACCAGCTAGGTAGGTAAGGTAGGTAGGTATCGTAGGTAGGTACTGGCCGAGGCTTGTTCTTTAGTACGAGAAACATGGCGAGAGACGGTGGTGACGGCGACGTATGCAACGACGCAGTGGCAGAGCGGGCCGAGATCCAAGAGAAGGAAAACCTGGTGCTGTCATGTCTGTGGTCCGAAGTCGAGCGATCGTGGGGGCCAAAACGGCGCTGGATCTAGCGCAGCCTTGTGGGGCGGGATACTCTTCCACCGCCGCTCACCGACTTTGTCGACCGAGCACACCGAGACGAGCCCCCCATCCCTCGGTCAATCGGAGACACGGCAAAACTCTGCAGCCCTGATTGGTGGAGTACCCCTGGTCGAACTTTTTTGGCATTTTCCCAATCCCACACGAATTTCTGTCCCGCGATCCCGCCTTCAAGAAGTCTCGAACATCCCACGACACACTACACCTGCGCAGGATTCTTACCTCTTTGCGTACTCATCCCCCTCCAAATCCATCAAAATGGCCCCCCAAGCAGTATGTACATGAACCATCGCTTTGCTGTTGGCCCAGTCTCTTTTCCAGAGATGATGGCGTGAAACAGTAGGCTAAGATCATGTTCTCGTAGGCGACCAAGAAGGGCACCAAGGGCCCCAAGAACACCAAGAAGTTCATCATCGATGCTTCTCAGCCCGCCAACGACAAGATCTTCGATGTCGCTGCCTTCGAGAAGTTCCTCCAGGACCGCATCAAGGTTGAGGGCCGTGTCAACAACCTCGGCGACAACATCACCATCTCCTCCTCTGCCGACGGCAAGGTCGAGATTGTCTCCCACAACGACCTCTCTGGCCGCTACCTCAAGTACCTGTATGTTACCATTGAACCCAAAAAAAAAACCTCTTCTCAAACGGGCGCGCGCTGACCAACCACCCTCCGTAGGACCAAGAAGTTCCTCAAGAAGCAGCAGCTTCGTGACTGGCTCCGTGTTGTCGCCACCTCCAAGGGTGTTTACACGCTCAAGTTCTACAACGTCGTCAACGACGAGGCTGAGGACGATGACGAGTAAATGTTCACGAAGAAATGCGCATCATGATTTTTCGGACAACGGTCAGGGAAAATAGGTTGCATGGACTGGCGTGGATGGAGGTGTGGCAGGATACCTTGGGAAACAAAATAAAGAGCTAGCACCCTCGTGTGCGCTTGACCTGCCAACTTTCTGACTCGCTAAACTTGAATCAATGTGATGCATGTTGGGGGTATCCTTCTTCTATCGTGCTGCCAGCCTACAGAACCTCTTGTCACATCGCCACAGGGTACGTATGTACATGCTTGAATCCTTCTCCAACCGGCCCTGAGATCATGGCAATGCTCGCATGACGCCTTCAAACGCGACAAGCGCCACTGCATTGGCCGGAAAGGCTCTCAGGAAGCAGGGCAGAAAGCCACGCCAATATCCTCTCCATCCTGATTCCTTCCACACCGCGACAGCAGCATCTCTCCACCGCGGGAACCGCCTGACGCCGTCGCCAAGACCGCCTCCCAACGGATCCGTCATGACCCTCTGCTTCACCACGTCTGAGGGATAGCTCGTCAGCCAAAACACCTGCGCGCTCAATCCGCCCGCCCAGAAATTGACCGCCGGCGCGCTCAGCGTCGTCTTCTCCCGCAACAGCCTCGAGAGAACATCGTAGCTGCCCCACCAGCAGAAAAAGAAGCCACGGAAAAGCAACGTCGACCCAAGGCCGTGGTAGATGCCCCTGAGCCCGTGGAACCTCCAGATTTTTCGAACGCAGTCGATCGGTCCGCTGTACAGTCGGCCGGCCTTGTCCGCGGCGTACTGTATCTGGAGACGCGCCTTGACGTGCTCCACAGGCGCGGCGATGAAGCTGACGGTCGCGCCTGCCATTATGCCCGCGATACCGTGGCCGTACCAGGGCAAGGTACTCTTTCCGAGGCTGGGCGAGGCGCCGGGATGGGAGTCGGTGACATGAAAGAGGTTCTCGGAGAGGAGGCGCCGGTACACAGTTAGGGAGCCCAGCATGACGGAATCCATAAACATCCAGCCTACGAGGGGCGGCGACGCGCCCTTGTAGAGTGCGAGGACACCTTCATTGCGAACGGTCTGAGCGACGCATTGGAGAGGACCTGCGAAGCGGCTGGCGTCTGTTGTTTGAAGGCGGACTTTGACAGTGTCGAAGGGATGGCCGACTGGAGATCTCATCAGTCGGAAAAGCCTTCATTTCAGGAGATCCAACACTTACCCGTCAACTTGGAAACGCCCGAGAAGACACCGGCCACAAAACCTTTGTAGTTCTTAAAGGCGGGACTGGTCTCCTCCTTCTTTTCGGTGGCCATGGTGACAATCCCGCGATCCCCGATTGAGAGGGTCCCGCGCAGAGGTCAATGACGTTACCACTCTTTTCACTGAACCGACGACACACCCGAACCCTGCGAATAAGCCAGACTTTGCGATTGGCCTCTCTGAGATTAACGAAGAAAATAAATTCTGTGGAATATGAGCAAGAAAGTGGAATAAGTTTCAGTTCCGAATGAGTTGAGAGTCCACCGAGATCGTCCGCTATGCTGTATATAGTGGTGACGATGTCGACAATTGCCGTTTATATGCATATGGCACGGCGCTCACCTATCAGCCAAATTGGCCCAGCGCATGGATTGCGGTCACCACAAGAAGAGCTTTTGGATGCAAGATTGAAATCAGTTCGTGCATCTATAGTCATGGAAGCTCCTTGCTACAAATGCTGGAAAGTAGCAGGCACTGTCCACAAATATACGGAGGCCGCAGCATGCGACAAATCAGGCGTGGCGACGGAGGAATATACAATCAACTTTTTACTCCACTTGCGCCCGCCATAGCAATCAACATGGACTATGCTAGATATGTCATATATGACGTGAAAGATCTGGTAGGGACCTGAATGTGTATGCTTTGGAGGATGTGGCTCCTCCATCTAAACATTAGGAACAACATATATACTACTACCCGCTTACAGCAGCTCAAAATCATCCAGCTTGTCCCTGTACTTCATAATATTCCGCTTGACCTTGCTGCCCGCCGTCCATGTCACCAAATCCTCCATATTTCTTGTCACGAAGAATGCCGGGTCTGTAATCGTCTCGGTACCTACTCTAACGTGGCCTTGCTCGATGAGCTGCGATTGTTAGCGATTTTAATTGGAAGAGGTGATGAAGATCATGAAAGCCCACCTTGGTGGCCGCCTGGACTGTGGGAGCCATGTGAAGCCTCGTCATTACGACGGGGATGCGCCGCCTGGCGAGGGCAGAGACTGTCGCCCCGTTCTCCACGGCGGAGAGCTTGCTGGTTGTAGAAAGGATGCCCATGTCGTAAAGCTTGTCTAGAAGAAGCTTCTCATGCTTTTGGCGAACAGCACTCTCGGGAGGCAGTAAGGAGAGACGGTGGGCGAGCTGGCGGATGGACTGCGAGAGGGCGTTAGTAGGCATGTTCGCGGAGATCACTCAGAGAAGCCGAGGCACCTACGCCACATATCCTGTTGTACTTGTGGTAGTCCTCGGGCTTCTGGATCATGTATCTTCTTCGGATGTTGGCATCGCGGTGGTCGTTATCTTGCTTGTATGTGATGAAGTCGACCTTGCGAAGGAGCTTCGACTCGTGGTGCTTGAGGGCGCGGCCCATGATGGCTGGCTGACAACTCGGTCAGTCTGATTGTCGTGTATGGCCGTGATTCGTTGGTGCAGCGCAAGTTCAATCTTTGTACGCTCGGCGGGTTCTGAAGCGATCTCCTCTTTGATGCTGGATGAATCGTCGTCGCAGTCGTAGGTGGGATGCAGAAAAATCCTTATCGCCATCTTCAATCGCGGTTATCAGCCCAACAATAAGTGGGTCTATTCAGTTCAGTTCAATGTGGGTCCCAAAAATCCAATGCCTCGAACGAGAGCTTCAACCATCGTGACCTTGGCCTTGGACTTCGACTTCACCTCCAATCGCACCATCCACAACCGCCACGATGCCGTCCAGACTACCCTTCCTGCCCGCGGTCACCGCACCGTCCACCTTCCTCCGTCGTCTGGCACGACCTCTCTCCACAACTTCCGCCCTCAGCCGTACGTGACCATCTCGAACTTCCATCCGGCCACCCCTTGGACTAACCCCCTTCCCGCAGAATCCAAACCCAATTCCGCCTCCGACATCCTCACCCTCGACGAGCGCCCCGCTCCCGGAAACCACGCCGAGCGCGTCCAGAACCTTGTCCGCGGCGGCACCTTCGCCCAGAGCGAGGCCCAGCTGGCGCGCAAGCGATTCGAGCTGCAGCAGCTGCGCGACCGCAAGACGAGTGACGATTACATCAGGCAAATGCCGCGCAAGTGGCGCACCGGAGACGTCTACGCGCCGCACGACATGCACCCGCACCAGCTGGCCAAGTGGAAGAGGAGGTCGAGCCCGAAGCACGACGTTACGGATCTGCTGTCGGTGAACCCCCTGGACCAGTACAAGGTACGTTTTTGGGAGCTGCGCGCCGCGGGCGCCAGGTCGAAAAAGAAAGAAAAAGACATGATGCTGACTTTGGCATAGAACTTCTCCATGATATCGGAGCATATGACCTCATTCGGTCAGATCAAAAGTGCGAAGGAGACTGGCCTGCGGCCACGGAACCAGAGGAGGATGGCCAAGGCGATCCGGAGAGTCATTGGCATGGGCATCCACCCCAGTGTCCATTACCACCCCGAGATTCTCATGAAGCGGATGCAGGGTCCCAAGTGGTAGAAAGAAGACGAAAGCGAGGTATGGTGAAGGAGTCACTTTGTAATCGTGTCAAATTGTACAACACCTTGGGTAATAACTACCACGCTATGTACACATGTGCAAAATGATATCTCTATAAACACTTGGTTTTACATGATCATGCTCTCAACACGCGTGGCAGCTTGTACTTTATCAAGCCATTGGCAGCGCGTTGATAGCGCTTTTTCTTCACATCCGCCCACGCTTTGGGATGTGTCTCATCCGCCCAGTCCGCAAACTTGCGTTGCAGCGCCTGGCCTGGCAGCGCGTTGTATGCCACACCTAATCTGCGGGGACCATTAGTTTCTTGTTTGCATCTGCAAGGGTCGAGACTCCAAGACTCACGTCAAAAGATCCGGGCCATACCCAACAGTCTGTTGCATCGACTTGATCGCCTCCTGCACCGCGGTCACGTTGCCGTTGCCCGCGATGCCGCCGAGGTAAGCCGCGAACACGGATGGCGGCACGTCGACTTCCTGTGCCTCCATTTTCTTCCAGATCTTTTTCGCGGTCTGGTCGCCATACGGCAACCTCTCGCAGACCGAGAAGACAATCTCCAGACTGTTGTATGATGGCCCCTCGGCCGAGCGGATGATGTCGTTCCAAAAGTCTAGAGCCCGAGACGGGCGCCCACACGCCGCGTAAGCAAGCATCAGGGCGTTGTACAGTTTCGTCGTGGGTTGCATGCCGAGGTCCATCTTGAGCATGTTGTGGACCAAGCTGACGTGCTCTTCCGAGTCCGAGTCGGCGCAGGCTCCCAGGCCCTCGAAGCACTGGATGTAGGCCTCTGTCGAAGGGTGGAAAGATCTATTTACGTGCTGCCTCATGTGGCCGAAAGTGTGGACTGCCATGTCGGGGCGCTTACGGTCGAAGAAAGTTTGCATGAGCCTCAGGCGATCCTCGACAGTGGTCTCCAGAAAGAACTGCCGCAGTATTGAGTAGGCGTCCCAAACCCTGGCGGTGCTGTTCTTGCGATCCAGGCAGTAGGCGACGAAGGCATCTCGTACGGATTTCCTCTGGTCTGTGCTGTGTTGGAAGATGTTGAGGGAGAGAGTGTCTATGATGTCCATCTGTTGGTCATGTTTGAGGTAGACAGTGCAGAGTGCAACGACGGTGTCTGGGTCGAGCGTGACAATGCGCTGCTCCAGGACGTCCAAGATCTCCCGAATGGCCTTGAGGTCCGGTTGCGGCAAATCGCACAGAGCCTGCAAGTACTTGTTGACAACTGGGAGGTCCTCTTCGCCTTCCAGCTCCGTCCTCGCCAACTGCTTGTACGCCTCCCTTGCAGCAGACAAGTCTTTGGCCTTGATGCGAGACTCGATTTGCAACACAAACGTCATGGCATTCGGCTTGATGTCATACTCGCCGGCAAAGGCGAGCAGCCTGTCGGCCAGGTAGGGGTCGTTCTTTTCCGATGCCGCCTCTATCAGGCCGTTGATGGTATGTACGTCGGGCAGAACAGACGGATCGTCCGGGTTATGTTTTGTGACGACATCAAACATGCTCCGCAAGTCATCCAGCCCCTTGTTCATCGACAGAACTGCCCATTGGTATACCACGTCCCAGTGCGCTTTACTCGGGTTTGAGTCGACGAGCTGCTGGAAAATCGGGTCGCACCAGGCGTGCTGGTTGTTGCGGATGGAGAACTTGAGGATCTCCTTGTATGTCTCGTGCCTGGGCAGCTTATTGCCTGTCATCGGCTTGGAGAACCACTTCTTCGTCTCCTTCGCGCGGTCCCTCGTGGCGAAAAACGTAGTCATGGCTTCTTGAAACCTCGGCGTGTACTCCATACCTCCCTTCTCGGCTTCGGCGGCGGCCTCGAGCAGCTCCTTCTCGCGGCCTTCCGCGGCCAGTCCTCGGAAGACGTAGATCCACAGGGTCCTCGCTTCCTGTGTTGACTGGTCCGATGCCCGGAGCTGGGCCCAATGTTTTCGTAGCTCGGTGTGCGCCTGTTTAGATGCACCGTAGTTTGTGAGAGCCCACATGTATGCCTTCAGGTCTTCCACAGCCGGATCTGTCGCGTCGAGCTCTGTCGGCCGGCTGTCCTCGTAGTCGTATTCCAGCTCCCTCTCGTTCGTGATTTCTTCATAAAGCGCCTTGCAGAACTCGAGATGCTCGGCCGTGTCCTCTTTCGGGGCCTTGAGCAGCGCATCGCGGGCGGCCGCCAGCTCCAGCAGTGATAGTCCCTCGCCCGGCTCCTCATCCTTGTTCTCAACCAGGTATTTCAACAAGTTCCGGCAGTGTCGGGCCTGCGTGCTGTTGACGGTGACATGGAACCGCTGCTTGTAGGTGAACAGCTCCCTGAAGGCGTCGACAAGCTCTTTGCGCGTTGGTGGGCGTAGGTTGTCGAGCAGGCGATTCCTCCACGTCAAGATGACCGTCCACCCCGGTTCGTACTCTGGTTTTTTTATCTGCCTCGGGGCCTTCTGTAAGATGCCGAAAAAGGTTCGTCTGGTGGTTCGCCGGGCGGCAGGAGCAACTTCTGGAGGTGACTGGCGGGATGATGGCGCTAGGAGGAGGGAGCTCGCGGGTGTGCAGCCTCTGGCGACCACGGCACGCCGGTAGACATGGCGGGCTAGATGCGCCCTCATGATGCGGGTTTGGAGTGCGAAGGGGAGCTCCTAGCAGGCCGTGAGCGGGAGGTGCGGGTGGTGCTAGCTTCAATTGGCGTACCTGTGCATTTTCGAGGTAGAGGGCCGAGGGGGAAAGGTGGTATTTGGAGACTCTGGTGCCGTGCGATAGCTGTTGAAGATTCTACGATTGGAGCTTCGCGACGTGGATGCAGCCCGTGTCTGCGATCCCGGTTCAATTTACGCCCATGTCATTTCGGCCCCGGATATGCATCTGCGGGGGGTATAGTATTAACCAGCTGATAGTGCTTAGATGTATATACGCCCCTTACTCGAGGTCCGTTGCTTCCACATCCACCGTGAGTTATGTTTGATAATTATCTCGATGTACCAGTTGATTGATCTGACTCTCGAACCAAGTGACCGGGTTCACTTTCATGTTGAGGGCTGACCGAGTCTGAGGAACAGGCATGGGTACCAAACGAGTTGTCACCAACCAAAGCACGAAGCACGAGAAAAGGGGGCCAAGTTACGACATTGCCATGTCTATTATTTGCGTGTCTATTGCAACGCGTACGACCAATCCGAAGTCTATTTCTGTTGAATTGTTTTTGGAGCAGCCCCCGAAAACTCCACGCAAAGTCCAAAACACTTCCCAATCCAGAAATTGCCTGGTTCAGGTGCCGCCGCCGGTGACCTTGATAACCTGGCCTGCGACTCGTTAGCATGGAACATCCGAGAAGCAATTCAAGATGCTCACCGTTGATCCACTCGCAATCGTCGCTGCACAGAGCCGAGACGGCCTTGCCGATGTCAGCGGGCACACCAACCCTCTTCAAGGGGTTCATATTAGCGAGGCCCTGGTCGATGATCTCAATGGGCATGCCCTTGTAGCCGCCGGGGACGTAGTGCCACGAGTTCTCGTCGTACATGTCGGTCTTGACGCCGCCGGGGGCGATGGCGTTGACGGTGACGCCCTTCTCGCCACAGTCTACGGCAAAGGCGCGCGTGAACCCCTCGACGGCGGCCTTGGAGCCGGCGTACAGGGCGTGGTTGTGAATGCCGCCCATGGAGGCGGCGACGGACGAGGTCAGAATGATGCGGCCGCCGCGCGCGCAGTGCTTGAGGCCCTGCTGGGCGACGAAGAACTGGCCGCGGCAGTTGAGGTCGAAGATGTCGTTGAACAGCTCCTGGGTGACTTCGGTCTCGGGGCACCAGACCTCCTTGCCCGAGTTGGAGATGACGAAGTCCAGACGTCCAAAGCGGGCGACGGCGCGGTCGAAGAGGTCGACGACCTCGGCAGGCTTGCTGATGTTGGCCTGCAGAGCGATGCCCTTTGAGCCGAGCTTGGCGAGCTCCGCGACGACCTGCTCGGCGGCGGAGGCGGAGGAGCCGTAGTTGACGACGACGCTGGCGCCACGCTTGCCGAGCTCGAGGGCGATGCCCTTGCCGATTCCGCGGCCGGAACCGGTGACAAGTGCGACCTTGCCGACGAATGGGCGGGCAGCGTCAAAGGGAGCGGTGGCCTCGTGCTGCTCGAAAGCGGCCGGCGCAATGTGCTCTGTGGCAACAGGGGCCATGGTGTGTGATCTGGAGGGTGGTGAAGGGTGACTTGAGGGTAGAGAGGACAGGAAAGGGAGAGAGGCAGCTGTGAGTAGGTGGTTGATGATGAGAGAACCAGCATAACACTCATCAACAGCACTCTCTTGACACTTATATACGGACGGCGAGCTTGGGTCTCATGATTGTCCGTCGCAAGTCCGGAGCATGTCACGGAGGAAAGGTGTTGGGGAACTGTCTCAACGACCGCGGAGGGACGGACGACGGGCAAGGTAGGGGATTGCAGGGGCCGGGTCCGAACAGAGAGGAGGAGCCGGAGTTCTGTGTAGAGTGTTCGGACAGCGCTTTCAGGTAAAGGTCGAAGTCAAGGCGACTTGCCAAACTCCACTTCGAGCAGCTCCAGGCTCTGCTGCACAAGTCTTGGCTGTCATGGATCGCCAGTTCCGCCTTCATCTTCAGGCGGGGAGAGAGGTGACTTGGGCAGGACAAGCCCCCATGTCTTCTGTTGTCGAGCAACTTGATGCCTCCAGCCAGAATTGTTGCGCACTTGACCCCCACCGTTTGTTTGTTTCAAGCGGACGGTCGGCCGTGCGTATGTCGTTCAGCAAATGCGGCGCTCGCGCATGGGTGCTCAATCCCCCAACGGAGGTCCGATCAGATCGATGGCGACCCACTCGAGCCATTCAGCTTGACCGTGACCATCATCTTTGATCAATCGTTCTGTGCTTTTCAAGGTAGTAGGCAATGCGACATCGCGGTTTGACATGGCGTCTCGCTTCTTGACTGGGGGGGGGGGTCTCGAAGTGCGTAAGGTGTCGAAGGAGCTTGACCCAAGGGTGAGGCGAGGGAGGTGGGCGAGGTTCACTGAATACCTAAGGTAAGGTACCTACCTTAAGGTAAGGTACCTTAGGTAGGTAGGTACCTTACCTAGGGGGCTCCAGGGTTCTAGCTGCTGAGTCATCTCAAGTAGTCGTTCCTTAGGCCTGCGTCGCCCGTCTTTGGGCAGGTAGGCGCCTGCCTACCTACCTTGGGTGTTCAGGTCTCAGGAAACCGCAACGTCAGCAACAACGATTCCGCCGAGCAAGGCTTCGTCACCTCTTGCTCTATTGCTACACCTCTGGCGATTTTGGAAGGACCACTTGATTCACAGGGAAACCGCTGATCAAGCGCTTCGTGACGGTGGGACATAGCTATGCTCGCTATTTGTGTCTCGCGGCCTCGCCCAAATCGAGCCAGACCCTTGATTATTTCGACAGGCTCGAATTGACAGGATTGATTCACCATGGCTAAAAGTGAGCCACTCATTACTCTGGTCTGGCCGATCTATGTATGGATCCCGTGACAAACACAAACGGCGATCGATGTTCACCGCGGGCGATTCGTCTTGGGGCGTCGTCAGCCTGTGAGATACCGGTACAAGAAGCGCGCATGGGTAGATCACGGTGCGGCCGGGTAATGAGAGGCGCGGTCAATTCTTGCTAACCCTGGACGACTATACAAGCATATCAGCTAGCATGGTCATGAGTATGAGAGCTGGGCTGCTGTGAATCGTGGCGGTTGCTGTTGCTGTAGGCTGATTGCATAGCCCGTGAAAAGGTCACACACCGGCCGGCAGGGTTGTCTGTTGTCGCCACATTGCTGCGACTTGTTCAACCAAGACGAAAGTACTGTCTCATCTACTGCGAACTCGAGGACCGTGCTTGCTGACAGAGAGGCTGTCAGGTCACGTTGTAGGCAGAGCGAAGAGGTCTCTAGAGCCACACGCCGCAGTTCAATTCGTAGGTCTCCGCACATATAACAGCTGAACTCTGGCCTCCTCCGACCTGGAGGGAGGCCCTCCGCACTCTTATATAACTCTTCCACGGCTCTTCCGCACCGACCTCGTGCCTCGGCAGGGGGAGCCTTGACAACTGGATAGGTACTAAAGGAAAGTGATCCAAGCAGCAGCAAGGTCGATGAAAGCGGGATCATACTGCCATATCACGCCCCGAAACAATGACTCTGTTGCATGGCGAGACGCGCAGCAAAGCAACAGGCACCTGATCCAGGCTCTTCCAGACGGACCAGAGTCAGCCCACATCTGACGTCCTCGCGTCACGCGAGGCGGCGGCAGTGTAGGAGTTTTTTGCCCTGTTCGCTTTAGCATCTCACACTACAGGTACCTTAACTTATGTGTCTGGCTCTAGATTCATGCGCTCGCGCAATGCTCGTCATCAAAGAGCACAGGAAATCTGAAGCACTCACAATTTAGACCGACAAGCTTCAAGCTCTCGAGAATAGATTATCCCAACTGGCCCAGCGCCTCCACAAAGTTTCGCGTTCAGACGCGTTCAGATCAGGAGACTACATACGCCTCATTGAAAAGAAAAATGGGACAGCGGCAATGAAAAGATCTGCAGGCCTCACGTAAAGTATGATGGAACCGGTGGATGATGTCCAATGGCCCTGTGAACCCTCGTAACGCAGGAGTCGGCGCTTTTGATGTCGAACTTGGCAGTTTTCTGGGGTCAATCAAATCACAACCCCTCCCCTTGTTGATAATCCGTGTTGGATCACTGTTGTTTGGGGACCACTCAAGTTCCAAATGATTGCTCCCTTCGTCGCTGTCATCAAGCGTGGCGAATTGATGATGGTGTGGGATAGAGGGTGTGCATGGGACGGATGGGGGGTTCGTGACACCCTCCTGGTGTGTAGTAATCACGTACCATACCTCAATTACGTTTGCCAAAAAGAATCGTCCCTCTCACCTATACACAGCTACTTCGGAATTCTAATAGCATAGCTAACCTTTCCCACCTTTTGGCGTAGTGCCAGGCGCATGGGAGACGCCAATTTTGCCCAACATTATGTTGGAGCCCCTTTCGTGATGCTCAATATCCTCATAGCCGTGGCAGACTACATTTCGCTTGGCCCCATTTCGCTGCCAATGGACTCTTCTTCATGTCCGTGGACATTAGTTCGAGAGTAAGTGCTGCTTGATTGGGAGATTGCTACCAGCGCGAGCCACCTCGTCAAGTTTCTCAGTAACGCGTCGACGTCACTGATGGATCGTCAACATCGGGGATGCGACAATTCCCCCATCGACAACCTGCGTCGCGGTCCGGAGTCGCGATATCCTTTCCAAGCGATCTACATATTTTCAAGTATTTTCCTTGATACGCCGAGTCCAGTTAATGGATCTATATACGGACAGCGAAGCGCCAGTTGGCAGAAGGGTGTGGTGCTCGCCGAGTTTACCAACCCCCCATATGCTCGCGGCCTCCAACGATGATTTCCCTTCAAGCCATCGGACAATGCTCTCCGTCACTCTTTCATTCGATTTGACATGTCAGTTGTAAAAGTATACTCTGACTTCACGGCCGGCGCTACCATTGGCATCGCCACTTCGGGAGACCGCAAAGACCCGAGCACACTGCCGGATTGCCTGGGGAAGTCCGGCATCAGCATCACCCACTTCACCCCGTCTCAGTTTGCCCTCTTGACGGAACTCTACAAGAATGCTCTCAAAACTTCCAGAAGCTATCGAAATGGTCGATTTGGCCGGAAACGTCTGTTTGTGCTCGTGACCGAGACAATCCATGATCTCTACACCCCAGCTGCCGCAGCTCTCAACAGCCGGTCGCCAAGCGAGCTCGTTATTCAGACGTGTATCAGTCAAATCAAGCTCTCTAAAGACGACAAAATCAGTTCTCTAGGGGGTTGCAACCATCCAGTTGCAGACCATACAATTCTGACTCCAAAGCAGCCCCTGACCAGTCGCACCATGGGCGAGCTTGTCGTCGGCGGCCGTCAGGCCAGTGCTGGACATTTTGACCGACCAGAGCTGGCTGCTCTGTCTTTCGTCAACAACCCATTTGCCTTCGAAAGAGGCCGCCAAAGAGAATGGGACACCATACTTCGAACTGACGACCAAGGCCGCTCCCGCCCTGTCGGTCAGTTTCAGTTCCACGGCTGCAGCGCGAGAGGCGAGCAGATCAAGCCTCGTGGGTTCCGCGTCGATGTCGGCGAGGTTGAGAAGCGGATCTACCGAGAGTCGCAGTCTCTTCAGAGCGGCTTAGTCAATGTTGCCGTGGTCCCACGATACACAAATGGCGGCGGCGGTGACCTGCAGCTGGTGGCCTTCTTGGTTCCCAAGGGTACCGTGAACGCAGCCGAGGCAACCTCGTGGATCTCTCAAGTCCATCGCAAAATCGTCCCACATCTCAACAAGCACATGCTTCCGAATGGATATCAGATCCTCGACAGGTTGCCATTGACCATCGGAGGCAAGGTTGACCGGAAGAACCTCCTCGGGCGCGCTCACGATCTCATTCGACCAGAGTCCGAGCATCAAGCGGCCTCGAAGACCCGGGGAGCTGTCGGCACGTCCTGGACTGTTCGATCTGACGAACTGGAGAGATCAGTCATTGCCCTCTTCAGAATCACACTCGGCGACGAGTACTCGGATCCCAATGACAATCTCTTCCAGCAGGGAGGCCACTCCGTTCTCCTCGTGCGGCTTCAGTCCAGGATTCGAAAGCGGTTCAAGATCGCCCCAACACTGCCTCAGCTGATCAAGGAGCCCACAGCAAAAGCCGTTTGCGCTTTCATTCGCCGGACGACGGGCGGCGATGCCGGCAAGAATGATAACCCCGACAACGCTATCAGTTGGAACCGGGAGACGAAGCTGCCTACCGATTCAAGATATATACCCCGGTACGCAGTCGCCCGTCTTGATCGTGACGATATCACAAAGATACTCGTCGCGGGTGCCGAAATCTCAACTGCTTTGTATCTCATCGCGGAGATACTAGCAACCAAGCGTGACGCTGTTGTGTATGCTCTTGGTTCCCTGGAGCCGATCGGCGCAGACCAGATGGTCAGCTCGCTGGAGGAGCATGGGCTGGTGGGCGCCGGCCCCGAGACTTGCCTTGAAAAGAATGACGTCCTCCCGCGTGTGAGATGCATCTACGGCTGCCTCTCGAAGCCCAGCTTCGGTCTTAGCCAGTCAGACTTTTGCGAGCTTGGCCGGGAAGTTCAAGCTATCTACCATCTGGGTGGCCATACTTCGCTGCTGAAGACTTACACCTCTCTGAAGGCTGCCAACGTCAATCCGATCCTTGACCTCATCCAGCTGGCTGGCACGGGCGAGCATCTTTCGGAGATCCACTACCTGTCGACCTCGTCCGTCGCGCACCTCCAGTCCTGGTCCCGGGCCAAGCGCACACGCGAGAGCTGGATCGCAGCTGAGGACGACATGTCCCACTTCCAGCCACCGACCGAGGACGACGACGGTTACTTCAAAAGTTGCTGGGTGGCCGAGGCCCTCCTCTGCAGCGCAGCGTCCCGCGGCTTCCCAGTCACCATCACACGCGCTCCAGCTGTGATCAGCTTGAAGCACGGCAACTCAATGGGTACCGGCGGCGACGATTTAACCGTGAGCATGGTTCTCGCCATGGCTGAATCTGGGAAGATTCCGGTACTGGGATCCCCGGAACAGCCCAGCTTCGTAATCGACATAGTGCCCATGGACTATCTGGTCCGAGGTCTCTTCGCCTTGACGTCGGAGAAGGCGGCTCTCGAACCTCACTCATTATCCAGTGACAAGCCTATGATTTACCACTTCAGTAATCCCCAGCCTTTGAAGTTGAGTGATCTGGCTGATGTGGTGGCGAAACTGCGTGAAGATGGGCAAAAACCGGAGCTGGTGTCGTTCGAAGCGTGGATGAAGATATTCGACAGGCAGGAAAAGAGGCATGACGGCGCTACCGAGATGGTGCGTTCTTTGGTACTGAAGAAGTACCTAGCCATGGGACACGTCATGTTTGCCCTCGATACTAGCAAGACGGATGACATGTTGGAGAATCTGATGCCTGGGTTTAGTGAGCAGTGTCCGCTGGTCAATGCTGGGATGCTGGGACAACTATCGGAAAGGATCGGGTTGCGGCGGGCTGGGAGGGTTTGAATTGTATGATCACGGATTCGTTTGGAGGGTGTCTTTTTTTATCATGCCGGTTTTGTATCATTGAAAATGATGATGGGAAGCCTCCACTGACCTCAGTTGATCTTTGGGGGGGGGGGGGGCTCGGTGAACCCCTGACTGACCGGACACTGCCACCACCTGCCACCACTTTTTTTTTTCTTTGTTTCTTTTTGGCCGAAGGGAGTGCCAGGTACGTCCAGGGGCACCTTGTCCCCTAAAAAGGTAGGGGATCATCGCTGAACTGTTTGCCCTGTGATCTGTGACAGGGGCACTGAATATCAACGTCATTCATCAACGTCAAGTTGGACGTCAAGCGAGCTTTTTACTCTCCCCATCTACTCCTCCACGATGTTCTGGTCCCGAGCCTCTTTTACGTTCGCGATTTATTTGGATCTTTTCAGCTTCCCTACCTGCATGCAATGAACACGGTCACTGTCGACTGACAGCTCCGCATTGAGGTACCCCTTGGCGTGCGGCCTGCAAGTGACACGAGCTGGGAGGGGAGGGGAACCTGCAGCTTCGTCATCAGTGCCCTCAGGGCCCCAAGCCCAGTTGTTGGGCTGTATTGAGGCCGCGAAGCCACTGACGTTGAACATGCCGACCGCGGATCAGACGCAAATGGTCGTCTTTGCCCGGGACCCAATGGGTGCCGTTTGCCTTCAGCAATTGGCCGTCAAGATGAGCTCTAGCGATGAATTGGCGATCATCAGGCATCTTCGGCATGTCACAGCAGACGAAGACGAAGACCATGGCCGAGACGAAGACGAAGGCCGAGACGAAGACGCGGTGTGCCAGGGCAGGCTGCAGGGCAAGAGCTTCGTTCGTAAAGCTTTGCTGTCAGAGGCAACCTTGAACCCCCATTGAGTTTTATCGCATCTTCACTCACCCCTGCAAGACGCAGCTGCAGCTCGCTGATACATGACAGAAGTCGATTGACAAACGCACCTGGCACAATACAAGCTCGATGACATTGCCAGCAAAACTGTCAGGCCATCTCGATGACGGCTGACTGGACAAGCGACCGCCTCCACGGTCTGCATCTCCGCTCTGTATCTCACTATCTCCATGGCGCGACAAACAGCAACAGAGCGGGCCTGACAATTAGCCTTGCAGCAGGGTGTGTCACAAGCAGGGTCAGGCTCCTATCATCCTGGTTTGATGGGCGTTTCCCCTCTTCCTCTGTGCCGGCTCGAAGACTGCTTCTGGTACTGGACTTCGTAGTTGCAGCTGCGGTCGGTTACAGCAGCCGCGGCCACAGCCTTCTTTACCCCTCGATTCATGGGTGCATCTGCCACTAACCATTTACCGTGGCCACCGTCATAGCTACGTGGGCCTTGGGCATCCTCCCTCCCGCTCGTGCGCTAGAAAGGTCGAAAGGTGGGGTTGGGGGGGGGGGGGGGGGTTCTTGAGCTACCCTATCTGCCTTGCTGCTCCAAGGACGAAAAGCACCAACCCGTTTCCAATCTAATTCCGCCATTCCCACCAGCAGTCACCTCACCTTTGGCTTGTTTCTACGTAGCCGCCTCCAGATTCGGCGAAATATGTAAGAGCTAGGTTCGGCTGTTTTACGTACACGAGGCATGCTAAACACCATAATTACGCCAAACACCGAAATCCAGCGTCATCTGCAAGCATATGCAACCACGCTGCTCCCGGCATCTGAACAAGGGCCAGGACGAAGAAGAAGAAGAAGAAGAAGAGGTGGGAGGAGCTCAAGCAAGCCACCTAGATAAAGCACCCTTGGTCCCTGATGGCGGGGTAAATTGGCGGGGTCGGTACCTGCTCCTGCACCTGCACCTGCACCTGCAACTGCAACTGCAACTGGAGTCATTTGATGCAAGGCAAGC
This sequence comes from Verticillium nubilum, assembly GCA_002851675.1. Classification (NCBI taxonomy): domain Eukaryota; kingdom Fungi; phylum Ascomycota; class Sordariomycetes; order Glomerellales; family Plectosphaerellaceae; genus Verticillium; species Verticillium nubilum. The sequence continues at coordinate 180,026 of NMXI01000012.1, forward strand.
TCATACATCGCAATACTGTGAAGCACCTAAGTACCTCAGCACCTGAGCGAGCACCTGAGCACCATCGTCATTCTGCGCCGACTGCTCTGCCTCCACTCCTTCCACCTCCTTCCTCTTTTCCCCTTTCCTTATCTCTTCGTCCTGTCCACCTTTTCTTATTGATTGATTTATTATTCTTACTCCTCTTCCTCTTTCGTCAGCATTTCCCTCGTTGCATATTAAGGATCTCCGGTGTCAGATCGTCCTTCCTCCGTACAATCCTTGCCCCCTCGGTCCTGGCTCGGGCGCCAATCATCAAGATTGACGAGTCAACCACCATCACAGAGAGCTTCCTCCTTAGGTCAACACCAAGAAACTTCATCATGACCTCCCTACCTTCTCAGCATCCATCGCTCTCTCTTCACCTCTCCGACCGCAATCTCCACCCGATCCTCACATCCGCCCGCTCAGACACCCAGCTTGAGGCCCTCACATCACTCGCGACAACCTCCCTAACCGCCCACGCCGCCGCCCATCGCCTCGCCCTCGGCCATCCCCAGCGCCTCATGGTCGAGCACGGTCCCGGTGCCCCCGTCGTCCTGACCTCCTACCTCGACCCAGCTGCCCTCTCTTCCTCCTCTTCCTCCTCCTCCTCCTCCTCCTCTTCCTCCGCCTCTGCCTCTGCCTCTGCCGCAGCGCCAATCTCCTCCGCAACATCACCCCGCCGCGCAGCCTCCCCCTCAACAGGCGCTGCAGCAACCGAGTCCCTGAACCCAGCCGCCGCCGCCGCCGATCCCTCTCCCTCCGCCGTCGCCCATTCCACCCTCGCACCCCCGACAGACCTCCTCGCCGCGACCACCCTCACGGGCTCCAACTCCAGTTTCGACCCCGACGCCGCCGCGACCACTTCGTCACCAGCCCGCCTTAATGGCGGCCCCGTCCCGAGAAGCAAGCCCCACACCCGCGACTCGTCCCGCGCAGGGACTGCAGGTGCAGCGCCGTCCGCGAATAGGAAACAAAGGACCCATCGCCGCGGCGCGCAAGACGACCCAGAGTCCGCCGACGCGGCGCCCATGCTCATCGGCCTCGTCGTCGCCGGCACGGCAGAGGAGGCACTCGAGGCACGACGCGCGGCCGTCAGGCTCGAGCGCATCGCGAGGGAAGTGCAGCGCGAGTGGACGGCCGAGGAGAACAGGCGCTATGACAGCGACGAGAGCGGTTGAAAAGCAGTCTCGGGGGTAGAGTGCTGCACGCATGGGAGGGGGACAAACAGGACTTCTTGAGTGCATATGAAAGCTGCATAGGCCCGTCAGCAAGGCCGAATGAATTGGACGATTAGATGATATCCACGACACTTAATGGGAACACAAATCATAGCCACGATTACTCAGGCGAATTTGAGCCGGCCGGATCATGATACTGATCACTTCCCTATGTCGGGAAAAATTGATCTGCCAGACATCTATCCACCCTGGTACTATCGAAAACCATGTTATTATTCTTTTGACGTTTGGTATCCTCATCCCATCCCAATCAATTACTCAGATGAGCCGCTGAAATGCTCAGTGGACGGGACCTCTCGTTTTGCGGATGCCGGTGCTGCTTCCGACTGTCGAGATCGCCTTTACGGCGGGCTCTGACGGTGCTTGCCAAAAGACGATGCGCCTGCCGTACCGAGCGCAAGTTTGCGCTGTAGTTCACAGTAGCGGTATCCCACAACGCCAACCTCACCCCATACTGTAAATTTGCGATCATCTTGAAAGGTTTTAAGAAACTTCATCATTTTTCGCCAAAGAGACGTAAAATCTTCTATTTCATTCAAGAGTATCCCTCACGGTGAAGCATCAGAAACTCTCAAGCAACAGCGCCCACCAGCATCGACACCATGCCTGGCAAGAAATCCCACCCCTCCCAAAATAACCCCTCCGGTCAAAAGCCCTCCTGGACGAAGAAGAAGTCCTCGAAAACCACGAAGCCCAAGCAAGCACCCGTGACACCCGTAGAGGAGGAGGTCATAACCCCGGAACTCCCTGTGGCTCTGCAGCAGCGCATCCTCGACACCTTCCGCCACGCCTTCGCCGACCTCTTCGTCCCCGCCCCCACCGAGGAGGACCGTGATGCCTTCGTCCTGACGCCCCTGCTGCAGGAGATCAAGGCAGCCCTCTTCGCCCGTGACTTTGACGCCGCCTTCGCCAACGCCCGCCCCGCGCTGCTCAACGCCTACGCCGCCAGATGGAGTCCCACCCGCGCCCTGGCCTACGCCGCCGCCCTCGTCGGGCTGACTGAGCACCTCGAGGCCCTCACGCTGCCCGTCCAAGAGAGACGCCCCCAAGACGGCGATGAAGCTGGTACTGCGGCCTCCGAGGAGAGACGTCTCAAGCTCGTTTCCTTTGGCGGCGGCGCTGCCGAGATCGCAGCCTTCGCCGCCTTCATCCACTACCTCAACGCCGCCGCAGAGGATCCCAAGCGCGACAGTGAACCCCAAGCGGGCGCCATCGATCTCATCGACTCGGCCCCCTGGGCCCCCGTCGTCACGAACCTCCACGAGAACCTGACCACCCTGCCGCCCCTATCCAAGTACGCCAGCGCCCACGCCAAGGCCACCAACGCGGCCCTCGTCGAGCCTGCCCTCCTCTCCTCCACCTTCACCCACGACAACGCCCTCACCATGTCACGGGACCAGCTCGCTGCCCGCCTCGGCACAGCAGACGGCGCCGGGACCGCGCCCCTCCTCGTGACCCTCCTGTTCACCCTCAACGAGCTCTACACAACGGGCGGCATCGGCAAGACGACGGCCTTCCTGATGAACCTCACCGCCTCCGTCCCCGAAGGCTCGCTGCTCCTCGTCCTCGACAGCCCCGGGAGCTACTCCGAGGCCGCCGTCGGTAAGGAGTCGAAGAAGTACCCCATGCACTGGCTGATGGATCACTGCCTCCTGAAGCCCGAGCAGAGAGAGTCGGCGAAAGACACGGGCGGTCGCTACTGGGAGAAGATTGAGGCTCAGGATTCCGTTTGGTTCCGTCTGCCCGAGTCGTTAACCTATCCCATTCCACTCGAAAACATGCGGTATCAATTGCATCTCTATCGAGCTATACGGTCATAAAGGAATGAAGAAAAGGAGAGAGCAAAAGCAAAAAAAAGCAAACAAAAGCAGCGCCTTATTTCATCCTTCGAAGACCCATCAGATTCCCATGATGCGTCCCCGCCATGCTATTATGTACCCTCCGGCAAGGCATCTGAACCACCCCTTCCCCACCATTCAGCCATCACGACGCCCAGACAAGCCTCTTGATAGAGTGGCTCAGCTGGTCTAAGATTGTCGTGTTCGCCCGTGCATCCTCCAGCGAGATGATGTCGCCCTTCTCAATAATGCTTTTGGTTCCAGGAGCCTCCTTGCCCGGCTGTGCCTTGAAGGCCAATCGCTCGACATCAGCGCAGATACTAACAACCTGCTGGGTCTCGCTCAGCCGCGGTCCCTCGCCCGTCACTGCTGCTGATGACTGCGTGTATGGCGCCTTGAAGGCGAGCCTCCGGATCGGCGCCTGTGGCTTTGGCCGATTGCCTGAGAGCAGTCCCATCAACCCTGATGGTGTGGCCGATTCGTCACCTGCTGGTGTGTCTGATTGTTCTTCGTCTGCCTGTCCTAGTCGTTTGACAAAGTTGCTCGAAAGCGTGCGGGTATTCGTGCGCTGAATATCAGTCTTGCCAGGCTGATACGACACTACAAACCCAATGTTCTTGCTTTCGTCCGTGTGACCCGGCGAAACAGTGGATGTGATGTACGTGCCAAAGCGAATACCCACGACATGTGCAAGGTCGACGCGCTCGAACGACGAGACCTTGTCCAGCTTCCAGTCGAAGCGGCAGAGGTACAGGGCGGCGTCTGTGAGCAACAGGATCACCTCCTCGAAGGGTGTCTGCGACTTAACGGCGTCGGACGTGGGAGGGCTCAGCATCACCCACCCACCGACGAATTCCTCTTTCTGGTCCGAGATGACGCGCTTCTGGCACAATTCGATGGCCGACTCGCGCATCTTGAGCATCGACATGGCAGGGTCTTTGGTCATCATCTCAGCTTCAAATTCTTGGAAGACCATCGATGTGACGTTGCCGAGAAGGAAGTCGATGGCGGCTTGACTGAAATAGTCATTCACCATACTGTGCGTCGCGTTAGCTGCTTCTCCTGCATAATTTAAGAGCTGGTGTCATACCCGTTATAAAATCTCGTCAATGAGAAGCCCAGGTCATTGAGCATTCCTCGGTAGTTGCGAGTTTTGTATCGTGTGTAGTCGCCCTTCATGGCTGCAGTAGAAGCGCTGGGAGGTCGTTAGTCACTGGTCCGAAACCGAAGGTGGCCCACACAAAGCATGACTTACTACTGCTTGGACACGGAATCTCCATTGTCCGCCCACAACGTGTTGAACCAGGCCGATTGCTGATCCAACTGCATGCTCAGATCGTATCCCTCCGCCTTGAGTTGAGACTCCAGCATGTACTTTGCAAAGGAGCTCTGGCAGACATTCGTCCGGTCGAGACAGTCCATGCAGTTTGTCCGTAACACTCCGCGCTGCCGGAGGAACAGCTCTCCATCCTTTTCAACGGTACTCCCAAGCTCATCAAGCTTCTCCCTCATGGCATCCAAAAGCAGGCTGACATTCTCGAACTTCATGCCGCGGCAGGCCGAGTGGAAATCGAACCATTCAAATGGGACTTGCGAATTATGATCGGTAAAGACCCCTTCGTTCAAGTTGGTGACGGTATTCTGGTACTCGTTGCCAATTGAGGCCTCAACGTTGTGCTTCTCCACCAGGTTGACCACCTGCAACATGCCGTACTCTTTGTGGAGACGCTCAAAGTGTTTTTTGGAAGCTTCGAAGTTTGCCTCTGTGGAATGCTGTATGACGGGTGCGGGCTTCAATGAGTACGGACTCTGGGTGAAAAAAAGGGGTATGCTGCCCCGAATTTGAAGGAACGAATAGATCTTGGAGCTCTTGTCCCAAGAGGAGCTGGACAGAATTTGCTCTGTTTCGACGGCATTAGCCACATAGCCGTCCTCATCGACTCCGCGACGCAGATAGCGGAGGCCGGCCCTCTTGGTAGACCGCCGGGAGATCACAGTAATGAGGAATTTCTTTTCCGAAGCTCGAAGGTCGAGAGAGCCTAGAACTGCCTCGGGAGGGGGCGATCCCGGCGCTGAAGTCGGGCCGGACATGTTGGACATCTCCAGTGAGTTCTTCGCATCTTCGTCTTGCTGCGGGGGACTCTGATCCATGACAAATTCCCTCTGCCCCACGAATCCTTGCATGAGTGGAAGAACAAGTGCCTCGTTCCCGGAATCGATGAACGGCTGAGATGTGTTTCTGTTCCAGAAGAAGGTGGGATCGACGCGACAGTAGAGTGGTCGCTCATCGGACGGAGCTTGTGCTCGACTCGCCCAGTGTCTGGTAATGTCGACATCGTATGAGAAGAAGAAGCTCCTCGATGACCCGTATAAAATCTGTGCGGTTCGCAGCAGCTTGGGAAGCAAAGAAGATGCCTTCGCTTCGTTAAGTCTGTCGTCTTCTTCTTCCAGAGGCACCTTCGAGGCTGCCATAGGTTCCTGGTCCGGTCGTTGATCGATCGGGGCTCGGGGCGACTCGGTCGTCGTGTGGCTCCAGCCAGCGTTGCGCTTCTGGCCCTGCATCCAGCCGGAACTGCTGAACCAGCGCTGGGCGAACCGGCCGTAGCCTCCCCTGCGGCTCATGACGTCTTCAGCGACAGTGCTCTTGACGCCTGTCGGGATGGATTCCTCCGACTGAGCTTGATCGTCGACCTCGTCAGCGGCATGAGCCATCAATTCCACGGTGCTATCGCTGTCAGAGTCCTCTGCATCCGTGTCGTCCGTACGGGTCTGCAGCTGGGTGGAGGTCCGATGAACAGCATCTTCGGCTTCCTTCTGGGAGACACATGGTGTGACGGCGACCTCGGTGACAACGTAGATTGGGAAGCCTAGAATCTGAGCGACCTGGTGTCGACGGGTGATTGTGATTAGGAAGCTCAGTTTTGACACGGTGATCAGCCCTGCGTGTGATACTGGGTCAGATGGCGGATTTTGGGCAAGACGATGTCGTGGCAACTAACCCACAACGCCAAAAGCCTCGAAGGACGAGTTTGGCTTGGTAGGATCAGGGAGTTGGTCACGCGGTGCGGGGGAGATGGCAGCATCGCCATAGCCAATCCGTACGGGCTGTGCCGGTCGCTGCCCTTTGGATGATAGAGGCTGCACGATGAGGCCGTCGATCGCCGCGCAGATGACAACCTTGCGAGCGACGCCCGGCATCGGCATCGTGGAGGTTTGGCGGGGTTGTCCCGACAAGGATGCTTGTGAATGGTCAGCGAGATGAGGATCCGACTGAGTAGGGCTTTTGCCAGGCTAAAGATCCATTGTCAATCAGAAGAGATGAGCGCGTAGAACCCCGCTACCCGTTGTGTAAGGTCGCCGTGATGTTGAATCGTCAAAGTCAAGCTGCAGACAGTGGAGGGGAGGAAGTAACATGAGTTGCGGTCGCGACTGACTTTGAGTGAGCGCCATGACGTACCTTCATCGCTTGTACCGTGTGTACCGTGCGTGGGTCGACCCTGCACAGTACCTACATCCACCTTTTATACTGGACCCCTAGCACAACCAACACAACCCAGCCCCAGCGCTCAACGAGAAGGCTCGCCCCAATGACGATTCTTTTTATCTCGCCGAGCCTTTGTTTTGCAACCTGCGGCCAAGGCGATCGCGGTTGGCCTTGGAAGGACTTGGCAAGGAGAGCTGGGCGATATGCATGGTTCAGGTATTTCAATTCTACCGTCTGTCCTCACGAGACATGACAAGATGTGAAGTCATGTCAGGCAGGTATCATTATTAACATGTATTAAAAATAGTATAAAGTGGGAGTCCATGTTCAAGCCATCGAATCATTGGACTCGAGGCATGCCAGCATGCGTAGAACCATTAACCCCCGTCCCGCGGGGTCTTTCGCAAGAATTCTCGATCTTTAACAACCCCATTAATCATCCTTCTTCTTCTGGGGGATGGGCTCGCCCTTCTCATCGACAAGGCCCTTCTCGCGCATGACCCTGAGCGCATCATGCAGAGGGTCCAGCTCAGGGCTCGGCGCGCGGTGCGAATCGAACACGCTGTCGGCCCACGTGAAGTACTGGCCGTAGTTGACGTTGAAGTACAGGTGGTGCAGCGTGTGGTGCGCGGGGCTGTTGATGTACTTCTCCAGCCAGTGGCCGGAGATCATGTCGCCGTCGTGGATGAAAATGGTCCAGACCTGAACCATGATGAAGAGAACCAGGTACAAGTGCTTCTGCACAGGGCAGATGAACACGAAAGCGCTGGGCCACTCGTCAGCAGGAAGCTCGAGACGCGCTGAGCTGCAGGAGAGAGGACTCACTGATACGGCAGAGACTGCACGTAGCCGTCAAGTGGGTGGAAAGCCAATGCCGCCCAAGGCGTAGGCACTGGAGATTTGGGTTAGACTGTTGATGAGATGAGAAGTGAGCGAGAGAGGTCAACTCACTGATCCACTTGTGGTGAGGCTTGTGAATGTACTTGTAGACACTGGGATGGTGCTCGAGGCGGTGAATCCAGTAGATGAGCAGGTCGTTCCAGATCATGAACAGGACCGTCGAAACGGCCATCCAGGACAGTCCATAGTCGCTGACGTTGTTGTAAAGGAAGCTCTTGCCGCGGACTTCGGCCAGGAACCACGGAAGGGTGAGAATGTTGATGAATGGCACAGCCTTCATCGATGAGGCGATCTCCTGGCGCACCTGGTTCTTCAGGAAGCGCGGGTGATACTCGAGGCGGCGGTCAAAGATGAAGTAGTACGAGAATGAGCTGAAGACGAAGTACAGTAGCGAGGCGCCAATCTGGGTGATCAGCAGGATCGAGGTGCACTGGCGCAGAATGTTGTCGCGTGGCCATGCTGATTCGTAGACGGCCGACGACAGCGACTCCGTGGCGTTAGGGGCCGTCACGGCGGGATGGAAGTAAGCATAGGCCTTATCGAAGACCAATGGGTCGAGGATCTCGAGAGCGGCGTCCATGGTGAGGTGAGGTGAGGCGAGGCGAGGCGATGCGCGTGTTTGACAATGCTCTGTTGGGTGGGTGTTTGCCAACCTCGATGGATGAGTTTAAAATGTTTTTCCTCAAGGCAATTGAGATTGAGTTGAGGCGCCGGCCGAGCTCGACGGACCCAATTTCGGAGGTAACGTGTCGTACGACGCCGCTATTTTTTTTGCCCCTGAATCACATTTAGTGGGGCACTCGGCAGCGCTGGAAATGAGAATTTCATTCAACGCTTCCCCGCCTCGAATTGCTTATTAAGACCCATGACCTCAAGTGACGTCTTCGTTGCTCGCTCAACATGTCCTCACAATGTCTATGGTCTGATGTCGGTCAGATGCCTAGGGCCTTGACGTACGATTCCTGATGCACGATTCCTGATGCACGATTCCTGATGCACGATTCCTGATGCACGATTCCTGATGCACGATTCCTGATGCACGATTCCTGATGCACGATTCCTGATGCACGATTCCTGATGCACGACTTCAGAGCCCAGGGCCTGCCTGGCCTGTCATCCGCCGAAGCCGAAGATCGACACTTTCGGCTTTCACAAAGGATCGCCGAGACAGGGAACGACATCGTACACTGGCAGTCAATTGGACAGAACGATCGGTTTGAACGTCCGTTGGTAGAACCTCTTCCAAACCCTTCTGTTGGAGGAACTCCTCATGTTGCGGAACGAGTATACCAATAGTGATTGATGAAATGTCCAGGCATAAGCAACACGCTGGCACTTCAATACCCGAGCTTTGATATATGAGAATCCAATCGTTTGTGCTACAAGCTTTATCTGGTCCTGGAATGGCTGATATATTTCGTTATTCAAATCTTTATTTCCAATCACATACTTGCCTGGGTTTTGTATCACGTTGTCGTTTCCTACCCACCTGACTTGCCCACCAGCCAGCAGAGCTGCTCTTTGCGTCTCCCAACTGATATTGAGATCGAATTTTGAAACATGAGTTTAATGACAGCGGCCCAGAAGGTTTACTTACTCCCTCCTGTAAAGGGAAAAGGTCCACTTCGAAGATGTAACTCCTCAGCGTACGAGTGCCTGTTCAGAGTACTGGTGAGTAGATATCAATATTGATGTGAAACCTATTGACATCAAGACATATGATTGAGCTACGAAGGAGACGTTTGCGTACGCAGCACGCATGCCAATGCCGCCTGCAAGGATAGGCTTCAAGTCGACCCTTGGGCCCTCTCCGGTCTCTTGACTTTGGCAGCAGAAGCTACCACTTGACCTATTTCTATGCGATGCCTGCATGCTCATCTAGAAAGAGTTGCTTACTCTGTCCAACAGTGAACGGTTGCACGAATAGAGCGCAAATAATCGGCAGCAAGGAGTCTGGTTCGTATCGTGGAGGGGCTGGTCATGATGGTTCTTTTCGCCAAACTCTGTAGAAGCCGAAACGTCTGATACGCCGCCATTCTGCTTCAGAGAACATTCGATGACTTCCACAATATCCAGCGCAATTATGTGCGCTACGGTATATATCGAGCTAGCGAGACGTCACATCGTCGGCAGACAAGATTCCCAGATATTTGTGGCTTTTATTTTCTCACTGAGGCCTCTGACCCGCCTGCCTTGCCCCTTCTAGTACGCATCCAAAATTTCACATCTCAACACGCAAGAGGTAGCTTCAGCAGGCTTGGTTGTTGGGTTTCAGTAGCTCGAGTCTAACACCGTTGATTGAAGGGTATCTTAGATGGCGAGACGCTCAACCTTCTCGCGGAGGGTGCGGATGGAGTTGGCGAGCTCGCTGCCCTCGTTACTGGTGATGCTAGCAGCGATAACGGCGCGGCTGACACCACAGGCACGGCCGAGGGCAATCTTGCTCTTGACGTAAACGTAGGGAACGTCTGCAAATTGTTATTATCAGAAGTCGAGAACTTATTCAGGTGAGACTTACTCTTGTCCTCGCAAAGCAGAGGCAAGTGGAGCAGGATGGCGAGAGGGGTGGTGTCGGCAGCAAGAACGATGAGCTCAGAGACGCCACGGTTAAGAGACTTGGTGGCCTCGTTGGCGCCCTTCTTCAGCTGGCGGTAGTGCGAGCACTGCTGGACCATGTCGAGGAGCTCTTGCTCGAGGGCAGCGTCGGCCAGAGGCCAGGCAGCGCTTTCGGAAGCCATTTTGTTGTCGATCGAGGTGCTCGAAGAATGTCTGGGAAAATTGATGCAGGGTTCCTTGCGGTGGCTCGCCCTGTGCAGATATGCTGGAAGTCGTTGAAGAAGCGATGCTCGTGATGCGAGAAAAGGCTTCATGATTTGGCTTTGGAAAAAAAAATCCCACTATGAGAACGCCAAGCTCCACAATTGGCCTGCCGGCTGGTGGGGCGAGCCTGTTTCGGAGGAATATTTCAGCCGGTTGCCGTGTGCCTTAGGTCAGCAAGGAGCTTCCCGCAAAACCTGCACCAACCAAGGCGCGCCAGCCTGGAATCCAGACATCGATCAAGCAACCTCACAATAGCAGCCGCAGCGAGCATCCAGCCACCCAAGTTCCGTCAACACCCAACTGCAACTTTTCGAAACCCCGATCCGAGCCCTCTCCCGATCTTTTCGAAGCTCTCCTCGACTTTTCAACACTCTTTCCATCAGTTTCACCACCACAACAGCTAAGATGCCTTCCGAGCTTTGGTATGTCGCCTACGTGTTGGCCCCCTTCCCAAGCTGCCATCCATCCCTCGGAGCTTCCACCATCAATAGTTGCGAGTTCGGACATCTGCACGCGCTCGACCAATTGTTCGAAATGATTATATGCTAACATTTCTTGCTATCGCAGCCCCGTCTATGCGGTTCGTCACCCCCTGCCTCGCCTCCCGACTCCATGACGTCGTGCTCGTACACGCTGAGCTATTTCAGCATGACCTTGACACCTCGATATTCAGTCGGCTAACCTCAGCATCATCTAGCCCTTCTTCGGTGCCATGGGCTGCACCGTTGCTATCGTCTTCACCTGCCTCGGCGCCTCTTACGGTACCGCCAAGTCTGGTGTCGGTATCGCGGCTATGGGTGTCCTCCGCCCTGACCTGATCGTCAAGAGTACGACAGTCATCTCAATCCGAAGCTCACAAAGCTCAAAGTAAGCGCACGACTAACGCGTGCTTCAGACATTGTTCCCGTCATTATGGCCGGTATCATCGGTATCTACGGTCTCGTCGTCTCGGTTCTCATCTCCGACGGTCTGCAGCAGACCATGCCTCTGTACACTGGCTTCATCCAGTTCGGTGCCGGTCTGTCCGTCGGCCTCGCCGGCCTCGCTGCTGGTTTCGCCATTGGAATCGTCGGTGACGCCGGTGTCCGTGGTACCGCGCAACAGCCTCGCCTCTTCGTCGGAATGATCCTGATTCTCATTTTCGCCGAAGTCCTGGGTACGATAACCCCGTCACAGATGATTTGGCCCTTGACTAACGTGTCCCAGGTCTGTACGGTCTCATTGTTGCCCTGCTTATGAACTCCAAGGCGACCCTGAACACCACCTGCTAAGAGAAACCCCGACAAACATCTCTCTCGGGCGCCCAAGGGTCGACAAGCTGTACCTACACAATTTACCCTTTCGGCGCGTGAGCATGGGGATATTTTTGAACCGCGGGCTCTCGCTCGCAGTTTTCGTACGGTATATGGAGTTCTCCGGCGAACAGAGGGGAACTAGGGGAACATGACAGGAATCACGGATCGCGCCATCCGGATTCCCGGTCAAGGGGTAATTCGCTGGAGAATGAACGCCGTATTGTACTATTGTGACACCATGCTATCCATTTTTTCTCGGCGGACTCTCATCATAGACGAGAGATGGGGAGGAAGTGTAGTCTAGCTTGACAGTAATGCTTCCATGCTTGTTTTGCTTCGCCCCATCGATTCCAGTCACGTGTGAAGTAGCGATAGCGACAGCCCGTAAGCTGTCCGTGTCATCATCGGCGGCCTCGCTGAATCCGGCTACTGCCATGCCCAAACATCGCTCTGGTTTCGTCTGTGTTCCTTTCCGCTGAACATTCGCTGAACATCTCGAAGAAGCCCGCACAAGAGAAACGTTTGAATCTACAACACCATCTCAATTCACATCAGCAACATAGAGACGCACAAGTCCACGCACTCGACTGAAGCAAGACAGAGCGATGCATCAGCTCATTTACCAAAGGAAAGCTAGCATATATCTACAGCGAGCCACGCCATCCTGAATGCTCAGCCCGCGATTACAATACAGAAATTGCCCACGCCCGCAGCGCCTCCCACGCAGCACCCAAACCCGCTGCCACTGTGTGCCCAGGGAATGTGCGGTATTCCCTCCCACCTCTTCGCCAGCCGCTATTACAGCTCCGATGACAACAAGGAAAAATGCAATGAACTAAGCGCCAGGAGCGCGTAAATGTATGTACAAGAAAGAGGGGGACTTGAAATACCATTCCGAAATGTTCTGGAAAGGGCTGTGGAGCCTTGTCATGGCAAGTGGTCAAACTAAATGACGTACTGTATGAAAGGTCAGTCATGTATCAAGACGGGAGTGAAAAGACGGATACATACCGGGATCAGGAGGTAGGGCACCTGGCGCTCGTACTCAAGCCAGGCTTCGCCGTACTTTTGTCTGCACTTGCGAATATCGCGCGCCGCGCGGTGGGCAATCATGCAGCAGAAGAAGACGGGGTAGAACCAAGGGAATGGGCTGTTGAAACCGGTGATGAGACCCCAGCAAATGGCGAAGAAGGCGTCACAGGTGTAGTGGACCTTGCGGGCGAGGCCGTACCAGCCATCGACGAGGATGGTACCTCCGTTCTCCGAGGTGAGAGTCTTGGGGTTCTTGACCGTCTGCCACGGCAATTGGGGGAAGGACTTGCGCTGGGCGGCCTGGCCGCGCTCGGAGAAGCGGTAGAAGTTCTTCTGCGAGTTGCACGTGTCCCAGACCCAGTAGACGAAAAGATAGGCAATGAAAAGGGCGGTCAGGGCGTAGGGGTTCCAGCGGTACTCGTCGGGGTGGTGGTTGGCAAGGTAGATGGTGCAGTGGCAGTAGGAGAGGGGTACGCCGGCGAGGTTCCAGAAGATGAGCATGAAGCCCCACTTCTCGTAGTACATGTCCCAGGTGGGCACGATGAGCTCCTCACCCTTGGAGCAGGCGTTGGCATACAGGTAGTGAGCCATGACGAGGAAGAGGACCTCGCCGGACACGTAGCCGTAGCGCTCGTACTGGCGGGCAGCGGCGCCGCAGCTCAGCCCGAGAAGGATGTACCAGGGAATGCGGACCTCGAAGAACATCTTAAAGTCGAGAATACCGAACATACGGGGGTTCAGCTCGGCGCCAAGGAAGAAGTCGTAAATGGGGTAGCCGGTCATGCGGTGCTGGGCGCCGCGGGCCAAGGCTGAGAAGTAGGCCGCGAAGGAGACGAGGAATCCACTAATGATGGCGACGGACATGAGAGGGCCAAACTCGTCGATGAACGTGCAGACGGGGAAGAGGCCAGTAAAGTGCAGCACAGCCATGACGGCGATGGTGAAGTATAGACTGGCGTAGGCGCTGCAGTAATACTTGAGCTGCTTGCCATTCTCGTGGGCGAGTGGCTTGCCCCAGGCCCAGACACCAGGGAGCAGGCAGTAGCAGGCGCCCTCGAAGGTGAAGAAGGTCCAGTAGATCCTCCAGGCACGGAAGGAAGGGTAAGCGCCAGTGTAGACGAGGTTGACAAGGTGAGCGCCAAAGTCTCTCCAGGACTGACCCTCGGCGCGCATCGGCGGCTTGCCATCGTAGTAGGTCGCGCCGATCCACATGTACCACATGAGGAGGGGGAATCCGATCATCAGGGCCATGGTGCCAAGGCTGCCTCCAAACTCAAATTCGCCAGAATAGTCGATCTTTGGGTCGGTGCCGACTTTCCAGCCGTCAATGATCTCGCCGTCCTTGTACTTGCGCTCGTTGTTCTTGTCGATAGTGGCGTGGTTGGCGTTGGTCGCGACGCTGGGGAGGACATCCTCGGCGGTCACAAAAGGAGCGTGTCCGGTGGCGAGAGGCTTGATATCTTCCATGGTGCCGTACGCAGAGCCGTTCGCGTGACCGTTGGTGTGGCCGTTGGCGTATCCGTTGGTGTGGCCGTTGCCATTGCCATTGACATGGCCGTTGGTCGCAGACTTCTTCATTGGCGCTCTGAGGTCGACCTCGTCGTCGTCTAGGTCTTCTTTGAACTTGGGGAGGCCTCTTCTTCGCGTGGCTTGGGGCTTGAGGTTCTCCGACAATGAGTCGGAATCAAGTTCGGGATCGGGTGTTTCCCCGGCAGGGGTTTGCGAGCGACGAGAGGATATGCGGCGAGAGACAGGACGGGGGGTCTCTACCATGCCAGTGAAGAGTTCCTTCTTTCTGGTGAGGGTCAGTCTATGCGCCAGACATGGTAGGTCTATGTAGAATAGATCGTGATGGAGACTTGACTGACCTGGGAGTTGCTCTCAAAGAGTAGCGGCCCGTCATGATGGCGACTCTACTAGAGAAAAGGGCTCCAGAGGGGTGTCAATGCAAGCTTCGTGTAGACTTTGAGAGTGGTATCGCGGGTTTTCTGGGTCCGAGGGGTGCAGTGAAGGAAAACGGACCAACAGGAGACAGGGGATGAGACAGGACCGGACCAGGCCGTGCTAGGGAGTGTGAAAGGCCGCTACGTCGTGTAACGGAGTCCGCAAATGCACCGAGCAAGAGGCGAGGCGAGGCGAGGCTCGTGGGTGTGTGTGTGTAGTCGGTTCTGTTTGACCACGTAAAGAGTGACGAGGGTGGTGAGGGATGAGTCGCGCGACTCCTGCCACGGTGACAATCGCAGCGCGCGGTGGTCGGTGGATCGCAATGTCTGAAATTTTGTTGACATTGGGAATGAAATGATCATCTGGGGAAGGGTACCTACAACGATTATACTGGCTGCATACAAAACCAAGGTACCGCCACACCAACTAGCGCCGGCCAGACCCCTGAACCCTTCCCATCAGGCGGGTCTCATGCACGATTGGTCTAGAGATGCACCAATCAGACTCCAAGATAGGCATGCGCAACATCTCAGAAGCACTGTCCCCGAATGCCCAATGCCCCAGTGCCCGAAGGCATTTGCTCGCCGTGGATCGTCGGATTTTAGACGAGAGGTGCATGTCGCTTTGATCGAGGCCGAGGCTGTCTGTTGTTTGGTGTTGTCGCCATGTTTGACTCGCGTGTGGGCTTTGGTGTTTGCTGTGGCCTTTGGTCCAGGTACCTACCCACCCTCCACCATCAAAAGCTTCGAGAAAAGCTCTGACGTCAGTATCCCGACGCTTGTGCATCTCCCAATGGGACGGCACACATCCTGGTGCAACCCGAATACGAAGAATCCCATGTGGCACGCCGGAGTTTCGACGTCGACCGGATATCAATACGGTAGTGAGGAAAGAAGGGGGCAACTTGGCAACCGTCAGATCCATATCATCCACATGTGGCTCGGCCGTCAAGTCAAGTCAATTGCAGTCTTTTGCTGCATGTGTCGCGATGGCTTACCCGAACCCAAAAAAAAAAAAAAAAAAAAAAAAACCATTGATCCTAGCTATCCTCTCCTCAGTCTTCCACAACCACCACAGCCGACTTCACGCCAGCTCACATGTTCTACATGGTATACCAGATTGTTTCAACTTGGGGCGCACTTTCACCAACAACCCTTTTCCTCTCACGTATATGCACCGAGGTCCACGTGAATCGCTTCCATTGAAAAACACCACTAACACTCCTGATGTCCGCAGACCATCACGCTGAACAAGCCGGCGTGCTCAAAAGGTGATGGTGAGGGGCCGCGCATCGATCCAGACGAAGACTCAGAGAACCCCTACCTATGCCAGCATTCGTGTCTCCCGCGTTCCTGTGGCAAGTGATTTGTGGTGTCGAGAGGCTGGTCATCTGGCAGCGGTGATGACCATTGGCCGACGAGGCAGCGGCTGTGCTTGTCAGTAATGCCTCTACTTCATGACATGGTACATTGAAGCATCGCTTATGATGGGAATTCGGGTGCCAACGAGCGTGGTCTTCCATTCGGCTCCTGGTGGCGATGGGGACTCATATTGAGGACTCATATTGAGGACTCATATTGAGGACTCACCTGGCAAGGATATCCGATTGGTGTTGAATACTCCAAGGACGGCTGCCTGGGAGGATGCGGAGCATAGTCTCCGCCCTGAATCCGCCCTGAAATGCACTGAGGCCAAATCAAAGGCCGGGGCAGCGAAGGAGGCTGCTGGATGGTCGTCGAGATGTTGACGGGTAGGTACGTAGGTAGGTACGTATAGTCGGCAGGTAGTACGTATATAGTAGACAGGTACGTACTCCCTTCCAGGCGTGACGCAATTTTCTGATTGGCTGGATTCTGCCAGTCCCTGGCTGATTGCAGGTCTCTCACCACCCGCCTGGCCCCTACAAATATCCTTCGTCTCTCCCACCGTTTGGTTTGTTTCTTCTTTTTCTCCTTAGCTCTCTTTGCCTCATGGCTTAGGTACGTCTCCTATCTCCTGATGGCCTGGAATCTTTGCTGACAAACTCCTCCAGATCATTGTGTAGTATCTGTTCTATTCAGCTTAGTCGCTGGAAGCCTTCCACGGAAGGCATTACGACTATCTTATTTTTCAAATCCTGGGGGGTTTCCTCTGTGCTTGCGCATGAGACCCTCCACAGTGTCCCTGGTATTTCACTGCCTCCAGGTGATGCGAACGATGCGCGTGGCATCTTCATTGCTGTCCTGGCTTGCCAGGGCTGTGAAGAAGGGTCGAACGTGTGACGCAGGGCATACATAATCTTGGGATTAGGACGGGTATATAAATGTGCGTCGTGATTCTTGTCTCACAGAAATACGGCTTCTACGAGGTACTGTGAGTAAAACAACGTTGATGTCGACATTGTTGTTGTTGCTGTCTATGAGATTCAATGTTGGGCTGATGACATGCCGTTGTGAGGCTCTCTGGATGCCCCCAACTTCTCGACGATCAGCCACGCCAATCCCCGCAATGCTCGCAAAACGTTGAGCTAAGACATCTCTGTAAATTCGAATGAGGACGATAATGAGGATGCTGTTTGATACTCTCCTCTCCATCACCGTTGGATCTGAACTTTTTCGTGACTGCCCTTCTCTTGCGGTCACACCGCTTTGGATTGTGCCCGTTTGCTAGCCATCTCCAGCTTCAACTTCACCCACAAGTCCTAGGCCCTTCCCCACCCCTCGTCATCACCACCACCCAACAACAAAAGCACACTCAACCCGCCAGCATGGACAGCGACACCAGAATGGCCGAACCCGCGCCGGCCACGCGCCTCCTCGATCCTAAAATCTTCGATCACCTCAAGGCCCGCATCGACGAGGACCAGCAAGTCCGTGACGACGTCACCCAGATCGTCCAGCGCCTCGACCGCGCCAACGCCTTTGTCCAAGGCCTGCTCTCTCGCGTCCACGCCACCCCACGCGCCCAGTACGCCGTATCCTTCCTCTCCCACGTCGAGGCCGGCATTCAAGACGAGATCGCCGCCGTCGCCGAGCTCAATGCCAAGGCCTCTCAGCACCCTTATTACAAGTAAAAACCAGCCCTCCATTCCACCCCCGCCCCCGCCGCCTCCCTCGCCCCCATATTCAAGGCAACTGACCCTCCCGCAGGTACAATCAAAAATGGAACCGCGCCATCCAGAACTCCGTCTTCACCGTACTGCTCACCGGCTGGCTCGGCGGCCTCGCAACCGCCTCCAAGCCCGCCGAGCTCGGTCGCCTCGTCACCATCGAGGAAGTTGGCGAGACCCTCAACGGTGCGCATCCCCTCGCCATGATCCCTCCCCACAGTCATGACTGACGCTGCTCCAGTCCCCGTAAACCTCAAGGACCGTGACGCCTTCCATCTCACCATCGAGGAGTACCTCTTCGCCCTCATCGACCTGACCCAGGAGCTTAGCCGGCTCGCCACAAACGCCGTCACCCTCGGCGACCCGGACCTCTCCATCCGCATCGCCGGCTTCGTCAAGGACGTCTTCGCCGGCTTCCAGGTCCTCAACCTTAAGAACGACCTCCTACGCAAGCGCGTCGACGGCGTCAAGTACCACGTGCAGCGCGTCGAGGATGTCGTCTACGACCTGAGCCTGCGCGGGCTCGTGAGAAAGCCCGACGAGGCTGCCCCGGCGTCAAGCTGAGTGGGCGGCATGCACTTTGTGAGTGCGTGGCATGATTAGAGAAACAAGAGGGACATCCAGACTAGTGACTGGAAGATCTACGGGGAATATTCGCCGTCATTACGAACCATCTGAGCGCTTCAGCGCCGTCAAATCAGACTTGTGCAATTGCTTGCTGTATACGTCTCTAGCCATCCTGATGCTGTCCTGCGCCTGGCCAGCGGGCAGTGGACATCATCATCAGTGTCCCCGCCGACCACAAAATAGAAACGACGAAGCCCAAATAGCCTCTTGCTTTTATGTGTGAATGTATGTGCGCGTTTGTTTGCGTGTTTGCATGTTTGCGCTCTGCCCGCGTCTCCGGAGCCACCTTGCTCGCGTAGCAAACGGAGACCGAGTGAAAATTTGCCCTTCTGCGTCCCCTCCCCCTCGGCCTCTTCTAATGCCCACCAATCCACTGCCATGCAGGTCTTCCGACCAGAAATCAACGCTGTGTACCGAACCTACATGCACGAACCTAGAATTGGATGCCAACTCCTTTTGAAAAAGCCGATCCTCCTCCTCCCGCCATGAGGGTGAATGCTTCAAATTGTAGACGCAAGGAAAATCGAGCCGTTCCTCCACACGTGTATGTGGTAGCCCGCAAGTTCACGAAGACCACTTCGTGTCAGAGCTGGGGGCCCTGTTGCGCCTCTTGCCGCCCGAGCTGCTTGACGTGGATGCCGGAGTCGAGGCAGGTGCCGATACTGCCGAGGCGTTCCTGCTGTAGTTCTCCTTGTTTGAATTATTGCTGTCCGACCGCACTACAGGCGACTGCGCCGAGAGACTGTTGGGTCGCGTCAAGGTCGTCGATGTCCGGGGCAGACGGCTCTTCGAGGCTGAGCCGTTGTGTATACCCGATGACATGTCGCCACTAACGCGTCGGGGTATAGCAGTGGCACCGTCCCGGCTGCGGGGTCTGTAGAGAATCGACTCGCGTTCCTGTGTTCCCGTGACCGGCGTCCGACGTGGACTCGCGGCAACCTCAATGTAGGCGTTGCCAGACAGAGACGGATGATGGGACGTCCGCTGGCGTGAGTGGCTTGACGATGTCGGCGTCGGAGGCATCGATACCGCCGAGTGCATGCCGGGGGGCGTGTAGGAGGAGGTCCGCCTAAGACCAGACCCAGAGCGACGCGAAGCTATCGACCCTGCGGAGCCTTTGCGTTCAGAAGGCATACCCTCGTACGTGTCGCCGTCGATGTGGGACCTGACTAGCTCCGAAGCCAAGTTGCGAACGAGAACGGCTGAGTCCTTGTCCGCCAGGGTCTGGATGGCACCCACGAGAGACTGCACCTGCCTACTATTGAGACTGCTGCTGCCGTTGCCGGCTCCCATGGCATCCATCTCGCAGGTATCCATTATGTTGCGTACCAGACGCAACAGGTTCAGACGCACGACGGCCTTTTTGTGACCAAGCCTCTGGCCGATACCAGCAAACATCTCCGGCTTCGCGAGCGAACCGCAGATGGCAGGACTCAAGCGCAAGAGCTTTAGGAGAGGCTCTAGCAGGTTGGAATCAAACGTATTGATCTTGTTTGTGTCGAAGCAGGCGACAATGGCGTTGGTAAACTTGCCATCAAGGAGATGGCTCTCGACCTTTGCCGTCTCCTCTTGCAACCACACAAAGATGGCGTCCAATGCGGTGACTTGCCAGTACTGGTCGGCCAGCAGTGAGACGTAAAAGTCCAAGCCCTTGTTCTGCCACAAGTACCTCCGGCCTTTGCTGCCAGAGTGAGCCATGTCGCAGAGGATGGGCAAGGCAAATTCCTTTGGCGGTCGATCGGTTCGCATGATTCGCATGAGCAGGGGAATGATACCACCAACGGCGGCATCGACCTGTCTCTCCTTGTTGAGGCGGCAGAGGTTGAACATTGTATTGAGAACCTGGTTTGACGTCTCGCGGAAGTGCTCCTGTCCCCTCTTCATGCTGTAGCTGAGAAGGTCAATGAGGAATTCGATCGCATCAGCAGAATGGAGTGACTCCAGGGTTGTCGTCAACATGGACAGGTTTTTGATAAACTTGAGCATGGTGATCTGGTGGATGGGAGTCATCCGTCGCAGATCCTTCAGGACGCCTGATCCAGTTAGTTTGTAAATCATCCACCATCTCGATCGTAAGACTCACTCTTGAGCACCTGTCGGTCGGCCACCACCTCCTTAACGTAGTTTTCCGCTTGCGAAAAGAGGTAGAATATGTTGACGATGCGACCTTCGACCAGCTCCGACAGCTCATCCTCACCCTCTTCGTCGAGCACACGGTGGAGCACCAGCGCAAGGGGGTACAAGATCTTGCTCCTCGAGAAGATTCTACAGAAATCATTCTTGGGGGTCGGCCCTTGCAGCTCGAAGACGTTCCATATCCCATTGACACCAATGAGAACAAGGTCCTTGGCATCGTCGTAGTCTTCGTCAAGGAACTCAACTAGCACGTTCAAACCACCGGCGCTCACAAACATCTGTAGCGTCAGTGTCGAGGTCTGATACATCTGGCGAACAAATGCAGCAGCCTCAACTCGGATCTCATTGGAGTACTGTCGTGCGGCGAACTTGGTGATGATTGGAATGCCACCAACGAAGCAGAGGTTCTCCTGGATCTCGACGTCCTCGAGGATGATCTGGAAACCGGTCAGTTTCGTCACACAGTGTTGATTCGGAAACGACATACCGCATTTACCACCTTGAGGAGTTGTAGAATCATGTGCTGTCTGCTCTTTACGGTGCATGGCTCCAAGATTTCCAGGATGGGAAGCAAACCATGCGCACTGATGATCAGGTCCTTGACCTCGCTGTTCTCCCAGAGTAATGCAAGCTAGGATTGTCAGCATTCTTACTATTTGCCGGACGGAAGTTTGACGCTTGCTTACCAGGTCCTCGGACAGAACCAACAGTTTGTCCTCACCCTCCGTTGTCTTCAACGAGCGCACGAGCTCCTCAACTTTTTCTGCCAACCGAGCATGGCGATCACGAGCAATGTTCGCCTCGAGATCCATCTCATCCCAACCCGGGTCCATGAACGCGAAGGGGTCGTCCTCATCCTCATCATCGCCAAGCCACGAATTGTTGGACAGCTTGGACAGCAGCATCAGGCCGCCATCCTCGGATCCACGATCGCTCTCATCCTGCTCTGTAATTTGGTCCTCCAGGCCGAATATGTCCGAGAAGTCCTCGTCGCCTTCATTCTCGGCAAATTTTTGGATCTCGATGGATGATCTCGTTCTGCGCATCGGTCGATCGGGGAGAACTGAAGGACGTGAGGGAACCTTCCTCCTCATACTGCCACCGACGGGTGGTTCTGTAGAGCGAGGCAGGCTCGTGAGATCGGAAGGGTGGAAAAGCTGTGGAGCGTCGCCCTGGTCATTTGTGTGAATAACTCGTACGCGAGGAATACTGGATGGATCCACAAGCGGGTTACACACCTTCTTCGCGAACGGGTCAACCCTCTGGTTGAAGACATTATCGTTGTCGAAAAACAAGTCCGAGTAATCCTCTACAGACTGTTCGCGATACATCAAATCAGGCCGCGACGGGAGTTCAAACCTGCTATTGCCCAACTGCGGCTTGCTAGAGGACCTGGCTTGGGATGGTTTGCGACCATGCTTCCGTGGGCTCGCTTTCGTCGGTGAAGGTTGTTTCGTGGGATCCAGAAGCTTGTCACTCCTCTTTCGTGGCAGGGGCCGGATCGTCTTCTCCTGAGAATCGGCATCAAGGAACTGGTGCGGCCCTTTGATGGTCATTAGCTCGCCCTCGAAATCGTCATCGTAGGTCCCAGAGTCATTCCGGTTGTCCACTGTGGAAGCAAAGGCCTTCAGTCGGTCTGCAGACAATAAACCACCAAAATTGTCCTGCGGCTTCAAATGAGGGAGTTGCAGAGCCGTGGGAGATATCGCTGTCGCGAAGTCGTTGTCCCAATTGTCGTCGTCTATACAACGTCAGTTGACAGCTAAAATCGCGGGGTTTCAGTTAGAGTAGGAGTCTTACCAGCCAGCTCGGGAGATCTGAAAGCTTCGGCAGTGGGCCTGGGTTTTGCCAGAGACAAAGGGCCCCTCCCGGGGTTTGTCAGGCTAGGCCGTTGTGGTTCACCGGCGCTGAATCTTGAGGCGGCCTGGCCAGGAAAGCCTACCACACCACCATCAGAGCCGGTAGATGCTCGCAAAGAACTCTCTGAGGACTTGAGTGCCTTGTTCCATTGCTTGACCTCCTCCACGGCCTGATTGAAGTTTGAAGGTGCCTTGGACACAGGCGCATCACTTCTGCGGCAACCCACGATCCACGGATGCTTGAGCAGCTTTCGAGCCGTAACTCTCAGATTGGGGTCTTTCTGAAAGCATTGCATCAGAAAGTCCCTGGAGGCCTGCAAGCAATCAGTAAGCGGCGAGTTGTACAGCACTGTAGCAACCTACCGGAGAGATTCCCTCGGGCAAGGGCGGGTGATCATCGTTGACAATGGCAAATAATGCGGGCATGGCAGCTAGGTTGTGATACGGCGGCTTTCCTTGCAGCAGTTCGATGACGGTGCTGCCTACACTCCAGATGTCGGATGCGGGACTGGCTCCTGATAGCTGGATGATCTCAGGGGCCATCCAATACGGCGTTCCAACGACCTGCGCTTCCTTGTCCTGTCCATTCGCCAAGGTGCTTGTCGAAACACCAAAGTCTGCGAGCTTGACCGTACCATCCTTGGTCGTGAGGATGTTTGCGCCTTTGATATCCCTGTGAATGACACCCTGATCGTGAAGGTACTGGAGGCCTTGTAAAACTTGGGTCATGTAGACACCGACGAGGTTCTCTGGGAACTTTCCGTATGACTTGCATATCGAGTGAAGGGATCCATTCTCGCAATACTCGAGCACGATGTTCAGGCAGTCAACCGACTTAACGAATCCGAGGTACTTGACAATATTGTCATGCTACAAATAGGGTCAGATGGCACATCCGCAGAACACAGAAGAATGGGCATTTACGTGAAGGTTCTTGAGAAGGTCGATTTCAGACTGGGAAAGGTCAGCGTCAAATGTCAAGTCTGGTAGATATGACAAAGTTGACGAACCTCGATCATGCGAAGCTCGCTCTTTGGGAGATCTGCGAGCTTGATCTGTTTGACAGCAACAGCCTCGCCGGTGCCCCAATTGAACGCTTTGTAAACAGACCCGAAAGCTCCCTTGCCGAGGCATTCGCCTAGACGCTGTATCACCACGCTTGTCAGCCGCGATTGCCACCCCGAGAGCCAGCACTGGAGCATGAATGACAGTATTTCTCCCTTGCCATCGCTCAAGATATACGCACGTAGTCCTTCAGGCCCGGGTCTTGCAGGGCGGAGCTCTCCCGCTGTCCCTGTCTTTCCTTGCGTGGCGTGCTTGAGCCCCTCTCGCGAGTTGCCACCACGGCCGCCCTGCCATTTACGTGGTACTGGCGCTCAGCAGACGAGGGCAGCAGCGGCGTCGGCATGACCGAAGCGATGGTGAGCAAGGCAAACACTCGCCTGAGTCGGTAGTCAGTGGATTCGACAGCTTCAAGGGCTGTATGCGGCGTTCGTGACTCTGTGCGTCTTGTTTTGTGGGCGTCGAGTCGGTTGTTGTCGTGTCAGTCGTCGGTCGTCGGTCGTTGTCGTCGTCGTCGTCGTCGTCGTCGTCGTCGTTGTCGTCGTCGTAGTTGCCGCTTGCCTCGTTCGATCGCTACGTGGCTGTCGTATCGGTTAGGCGGGGTTCGAGGGAGGACGTGAGGTCGGTGCTAAGAGGTAGGGAGGGATGTCGAGCGCAGCAGAGAAATTGGGGTCGGCACGATTCACATTCCCGAGTTTACCACATGCCAGTCGTGTGGGCGTCGTTCCAATCGTGAAGTCACGGCAGCTTGCGACATGTGTGTATGTATTTTGGGCAGTGAGGTCGAGACCGCCAAACCAAGCCCAGCAGCGGTAGCTTCGCAGCGCGCAGGTTGGTCTGACGTGGAATCAGATCCTTGGCGCAAGCGTCAAGGTCTGGAGAGTCAGGGTCCGATTCGGGAGATTCAATCTTACGTTCCGCGGTTGCGCAGCGTTGGTCAACCCGTTGACCACTTGTGGGAAAGGAACCGCCCTGGTGTGAATAATTAGTATGGACCGGGTTGGGTTGATATTGGTAGACGGGTCAGGTACGAACCGAACTGCGAGGCAGTGTAATGTATGGACGGATGGTTAGCGGTCCCGTCAGCCAAGTCATGCCTCGTTGGGCAGGCGCTTCCCTCTGATGTTTAGGCGTGCACCTGAGGCGGCCAGCTCCAGCGCCGGGGCAGTCAAGACGCCCGTGCTTAGGACATTCCAAGCAGCTGCAGTGGCATCAGCCACCGGACACTCCCCCGGATTCCCAGCACTCTACAGGGCTGGTCCACTGGAATGCACGTCATGATGTGCCCTGAACCCCTCACGGTGATGGGAAGGCGAGATGCCCTGACGATCTTCCCCTGGATTTCTAGCCACCATCTCCCCTGACCTGACCTCACGTTTTTTCTTCTTCTTCAAGGCACGAGCGAGGCAACAACAATGCCTTGTGTTGCAACACGAGGCCGATGCCGTTCATGGCATGAGGCAGCAGTGGGTTGTCTCACACTCATGTACCCCATCTTACACTGTCCGGCGATGTACCGGCGCCTCGTTTCTCTTCTTGCATGCTCAGCCTGGTTGATCCATCGCTGACACGCCCTTACACATCCCGCGGTGATCCCGATCTTCACTCTACTTGCGATCAGGCTTCCGACGAACTCTACGCGCGGGAAATGTGACTGGTCGTCTTGATGTGTAAGGGAAAGCTCCTGATTGACAGAGCGGGTTATTTGCTGTGGCGTGATACGGCATGCTGTCACCTGTCGACGCGTGTAACAGATTGGTTGACACCCCTAATGAGTGTAGGTTCAGAGACAGCGCCTCCTCGCCCCCATCAATCCCGGTGCTTGACTTGGGGGTCACCACATTCCGACTCACTCATCATGAAAGGAGCGTTCCGGTAGAGCCAGTGTCTTCCGTAGCATTGGTTGGCTACATGGTTTGTTCTGACCATTACAAGGTGCATCATACACAATAATAAGTAAGGCTCTGTCACCGCAGAGCCAATCGACCGCCCACCGTCAACAAGCGCATATGCTTCATGCCTAAAGCCTCAATCAAACTCCCGCTCTTCACCGTTCGCCATATCTCGAGCTCCCAGCCCATATCCAGAGGGCATGCGGCAAAGGACAGCCCCGTAGATTATCTTTCCAAAACTTATACATGTCACTGCGCCTGTGAGCACTGCGTGATTCATCATCCCCATCAGTCGTCGGTTCCGGTTCCATCGTTATCTGCGAGGCTCCGCAGGATAGCCCAGGCAATCTCATCCGCATTCGGAGCACCATGGGCTCGAGTCTGGCTAGGACCCGACAGTGCATCTGGCGACTCTTCGACAGCGGCAGTGTCCGCAAGGGGAGCCGAGCGACGAGCAAACCCACCACGAAGGGCAGCACCTTCGCTGGAGACCATGGGACCATATGACATCAAGTGATCCCGAATGTGGCTATGCGCATAAGCAATGCGGTCCGCAAGACCAAGTCGCAGACCCGGCCTGTCGGCACGGACGTGCGACGTGCTGCTGTGGTCGTTGGAATCCAGCGCCGAAACGAATCTTCGATACCTCGACGGGTAATTCGTTGAAGCTCTTTCTGGTCGCGCCACGCGTGGCTGATCATTGTCGCTGTCGGAGTCTTCATGCGCCGACTCACACGGCGGCTCAACCGTATTCTGGTTGGAGGGCTCCGGTTCAGCGAATGACGTGCGGGACGACGCAGCCGCGCTCTGTCGTTGTGACGTAGACGCTGAGTTCAAAGCTGATGCAGAGGCAAAGGACGAACCGGCACTGGGCGGTTGCGGGTCAGGGGTGAGGGTTGTCAGAAGAGTGTCCCAGACCTCGGGACTCATACTTCGAGTGCGGTCCCCGAGGCCATCAACACCGAAGGACGAGCGAAGTCTGCGCCATGCCCTCCGTTGGCCCGAGGTTGGCCCCTCCCGTACGGACCGGCCGGGCGGGCGCGGTCGGGAGGCAATATCGGGTGCCGTTGGACCTGGTTGATCCCTCTCTGGACTTCGATCGAAGCGAGCAGCCACAGAAGGAGCCTAAACGGCAGTCAGTGTCATGCAAAAAAGATCTAGCTTCAGGGATTACAAACAATTTGTTCACGTCGGTAAGCATCCAGGTTCGGCGTGTCGTCCAGACTGCGCCTGAAATTGCGAGCCCGTAACCTAGTGAGTTGTGAGGACTGGTCTCCAGCTGGAGCCGGGCTGGTACTGGTCGAACGGCTGCCGATCAGATAGCGGTCGCCGAGAAGACTCATTATGCGTTCCTCGTCGGCGCTCGCCCTCGCGCGTTCAGCGGCTGCATCGTGCCGCTCCAACCTGTATGTCAACCACTCGGGAAGCGGGGGAGGAGCGCTCGGCGGGTTGTAGGCTTCTGGAGGTGGAAGTTGGCCTGTCTCTATCCAGGGATAGTGAGCAATCCGGTCGGGTGGCTGAGGGCGACCGGTATCGTCCCATTCTCGAGGCACAGGAGGCCTCTCAGGTTGTTCAAAGGTCGTGTTTGGGAAAGTTTCCCGGAGTATGGCGGCCCGTCGGCGAACGGCACGAGCAACATCGGGACGACGGCTGTGGCGTATGGATGATCGTGTGGGACGAAGACTGGATACCTTTTCTGACGGCTTGGACTTGAGATCCGACTCGACGGGAGCAACGAATAGTCTGTGGGTTCGGGCGTGCGATTAGCAGGCCGCGAGGCGTGAAGCGTCAGGTGGGAGGGAGTGAGATCTCGTCGGAGGCAGGTAAGAAGCGAGAATCGGCGTAGGCAAGAGACGTGATAGATCTCGCGAGATGGCTGATGGACGTGGATAGGTAGAAAGGTGATGCGAATGGACGCGACGCGCCTGCAACTGCGACTCCAACTGGCCGAGACTGACGTTGAGCCAAACTCGGCTGCACAGGCGCACAGCGCATTGGCAAGTAAGGCAGTCACTTACGGGAGACCCATTATCAGGGGTTATTGGTAGAGATTCTAATGCGGCCGCAACACGCGAATTCAATCCCAGCCTTGAATGAGATGGCGGGAATGGTCAGCGTGATTGTCGCGATGCGATGCGTATTGATGGTTCTGGCGCGCGCGACCGTGAAGTGGGTTTCTTTTGGGGAGGGGGGGGGTGGGGTGGTGGGGGGGGGTGTGGGGGGGGTTTCGGGTCATGGACTTGGAGATCCCGTGGGGCGGAAGTTGAAGAGTGGATGTGGCAGGAGAGATGGAGCGCATGGAGGTAAAGGGGGGAGGTGAGACGGGGTACTGCACTTTTGCCAATTTTCTGTTCGCGGATGCTTCTGATCTGCCTGTTACGGCCCTCAATTGGTTGTGTTGCTTGCGTGCATTGGTGATAATTCGGTACTCCATGCTGGGAGTTGTAACTGGTTATTGGCATGTAGCCACTAACAGCATGCATCATCCCCATTAGGTACCTATTGTACTGTGGCTGGTGGCGTTTTCCAACAGTTCAATTACTCGCTTATCTTCGAATTATGCACATGACAGGCAGGCCCTCGTTGCTCGTTGGCTTGAAGTGCATCAGTCGCTTTCCACTTCGTGATTGGGGGCCAAAGACCCGTTGGTCTTGGTATTCGTCCTCAAGCTCGTCCTCAAATCTACTAATAATTCTTGTTCAAACTCATCCGCTGTTTCTCGCAAGAAGAACAAGAGCTATACATTGGATACACGACATTGAGATAACCGCACTATGAAGGGCGTCAGCCTAAATCTCCAGCGCATGGCCCGCGCCATGGGATCAGTCTCTCAGTCGTGGGAAGCCATCCACGTCGCAGGCACAAATGGGAAAGGCTCCGTGTGCACATATCTCTCGGCTCTCTGCAAACGTTCCAACGTCCGCAATGGCTTGTTCACGTCGCCGTACTTGGTCGAGCCCCGAGACGCCATCAAAATCAATGGCGTTCCCATCCTGCAGCAGAATTATACCCGTTACCGGCAGCAAATATTGGATGACCAGGCTTTGAGGACGGCCGAAGACGGACAAGGAGAAGTACCGACAAGTAGGGTGTTGGCCCCGTTGACCGAATTTGAGCTGGTGACCATGACCGCCTTCACAGCCTTCGATGATGCGGCGATTGATATGGGCATTGTGGAAGTCGGCTTGGGCGGTCGTCTGGATTCGACCAATGCACTCCGGACCAAGAAGGTCACTATCATTACCAAGATTGGACTTGATCACCAGAAGATGCTGGGTGAGACGCTTCCAGAGATCGCCAAGGAGAAAGCGGGCATCATGATGGCCAACGTGCCGTGTATTGTGGATGGCAGCAATCCGCCCGAGGTTCTCGAAGTTTTTTATCAACACGCACTAGGTGTCGGTGCCCCTCTCTATCTTACCACGAACCAGGGAGACCTGCTGGAAGAGCTGTACCAATCGGACATCATGCCTCACCAAGCCCAGAATATGGCATGTGCCATCGCAGCTTTCCGACTCGCCTTTCCTGAGGTGAAGCTCTCGGTTTCTGAGGCATTGCCCGTCTTGACAAGCACCCTGCACCAGGGGAGGCTTTCGTGGCTCGACGTGAGCCGCCAATTTCCTGCCCGGAAGGACAAGCGGTTCCTCGTCGATG
Organism: Verticillium nubilum; assembly: GCA_002851675.1. NCBI lineage: Eukaryota > Fungi > Ascomycota > Sordariomycetes > Glomerellales > Plectosphaerellaceae > Verticillium > Verticillium nubilum. The sequence goes on from NMXI01000012.1 coordinate 208,919, forward strand.
GCGCGCACAATCCTCAGTCTGCCGGTACGCTGTCAGCATACGTAGAAAAGCACGTGCGTACAAATGGTGAGCCGATATCGTGGGTCGTCGCCGTGTCAAATCAAGACGGAAAGGATGCCGAAGGCATGTTCAGGACACTCTTCCGCCCCGGCGACAAGATCGCGTGCGTTGCTTTTAGCAGGCGCCCCACGATGCCCTGGGTCGAACCAGTCGAGCCTTCGTTCGTAAAGGACATTATTCAGCAGCTTGGTTTCACGAGTCACAGTTATGATGAGACGGGTGAGACGGCTGGAACCTTGGCCCAGGGCACTGCATGGGCAATTGAGCATAACACGCCCGTCGTGGTGACCGGAAGTCTATATCTGGTCGGGGATGCCTATCGTCTATTTGATGACATCTTCGCCCATGAGAGAAGTGAAAAGAAGGCTTGAGGATGGCTCGAAAGAGTAGCTTTATGCAGAGCTTTCAGCTTGGGTCCCTTCGAAAACCGAAGCCACAGGCGAAGTATGCTAGTATAATATTGAAGGATACCCAGGCGGACTATGAATCTGTTTTAGATGCAGAATCTCTATCACATGATCTGCTTCTCGAGGCATTTATTGCAAGGAAGCCACATAATTCAAATATTCGTCCCCACGCCTCTTCCTGCCTCCACAAACCCCTTCTCCTCCATGCGACATGTCAACCCCTACGCACCTTGTAATAGTGTGCTGCCATGGCATTTGGGTCGGCGGCCACACGAAGGGAGAAGACGAATCTGAATGGCTAATTGCAGACTTCCAGATTGGGGAGACCCCGACATTTGTCGAGCACATAAAGACTGGACTGCGATGCATCAGTGATAATGATGACGCTGTTCTCGTGTTTTCCGGGTAAGCAAGCATCACGATGCGCAAATGAGGCTTACAGCATCTAACGATCACTACAGAGGGCCTACTCGTCGAGAAACACGACTGTCCGAGGCTCAAAGTTATGCCAATATCGCCTCGGCAAACAACTTCTTCGGCATCCTGCCTGCAGGGAGTGTCACGGCCAGTCGCATATTCACGGACGACCAAGCCTTGGACTCGTACCAAAATGTTCTCCTCTCCCTCATTGCCTTTTGGCGTCGCTATGACTACTCGGCCTGGCCACGAACAATGACCATCGTCAGCCATGCGTTCAAACGAGTCCGCATTGTTGATGGGCATTGTAAGGCCATCGGTTTTCCTCTCAGCCGTGTGACTTTCCTCGGCGTTGATCCACCTGGCATGATGGCGCCACTCGGAGAGGGTGTACAGAAGGGTGAGGCCATGGCGGGAGTACATACGGCGTTGGACCAGTGGGAAACCGACCCCCATGGTGTCGGTGAAGTCTTAACAGGAAAGAGGGCCAGGCGCAATCCGTGGGGTATTGACCAAGCACTGTTTCGCACCGAGGGGGAGAGGAGAAGAAGTGGTCTCCAGACGGAAACCACAGAGCTAGGCGGAGAGACGTTGTCAGAACATCGACTGAGACCTTGGGCTTGAAGGCCTTCAGGGTCTCAGCAACGGATTCATTCTCGAACAGCCCTAAATGTATCATCATGTGTTGATATACATTCGACACTCATGCCTTACTTACCCTCCGTGGTTTGATCCCAAGCTCACAACCCTAGATCTTCGACCTTCCCTCTTCTGATCCGGCCCTCGGTCCGCGCTCCCCTCCAGGAGCCGAAGCTACCTCATCGAGCAAAAACCTCACCGCATCCTCCACCATGTCCTCACTAAAGGCGTGCCCAATACCCTCGTAGACCTTATTCTCTAGGACGATACCTCCTTCCTTGTACCAGGTTTTTGTCGCACTTTCCAGGAATTCAAGGAACCGCTTTGACTGAGAGTAGGGCACCAATTTGTCGTCGCCCCCCGAGCAGACGAGGAACTTCTTGCCCTTGAGGCGGTCATTCAACACAGCCTTTAGCTGCTGCTGCTCCTCTTCAGACGGCTTCTTCGGGATCATGCCCGTGCCGAAGAGGATGGCCTTTGGATCATGCTTAGCGCAAGCTCGAACCAGATCTTTGGGGAAGTCCTTGCTTCCCAAGAAGGAGGCACCCTTATCGTCAGCTGTGTAAGACGAGAGCCCTGCGTTCTTGGCCCGGTTGGTCATGAGAGCTACAAGCATGTCAGCAAGTCTCTGATACTGATCGTCGTACCATGAAATTCCCATAATCAGTTCTGCTGGGTCGGGAAAATGAGACCTACCCATGAAGTCGGGACATCCGATGATCACGACTGCTGCCCTGATCCTCGGTTCATCGAACAGAGCCTGCCAGGCACTGTGACCTCCTAGGCTCACGCCCAGCAACAAATGCTGGTCAATCTCGGCATCCCAATCACCATCTTTCATACTGCCGAGCTCATGCCCGAGATAGCCGTCGACGAGGTCAATCAGGCCCCGGGTATCAGACACCATCCCCGTGATAGCCCCCGCCATGTCAATGGCGTGAGTGGCGTTGCCTTTCTTCCAGGCATTGTTGGCCCGCTCTTCCACAAGCCGCCCACCGTGATTACGCTGGTCAAAAACCACGGCAACCAGCCCGCGGCTGGAACGATTGTCCCTTCGTCGCTGGTGCCAGTCGGACACGATGCGCATGGCGAAATCGGCCATGTCTTCCTTGCGTCGGGTGCGGGGGTGGTGGAGCCAAAGACACGAGACGGCGGTCGTGGGCAGCGAAGCTACCTCCTCGAGGCCGTAAGCGTCGCTGGGAAGGCCGGCCATGAGGATTGTGCGCTTTGAGGCGGCTGGCTTCGCCGACGGTGTTGACATGGGATTCTCTACTCCAGACATCTTGGCGGTGGATGAAGGCTCAGTGATGTGAGTGGTAATCGAAAAGTGACGCCGGAGCTCTTGATGTCGTAGCTTTCTGACACGTAAGCAAGAAGACTGATAACGTCAACCTGTGATAATCGGTGAGATTGCAACGATGTAGTTGAGTGGTGAAGCTCTCTGGGTGGTGCTGAAGCCGAGGTTCGGAGAAAAGCTGCAGATATTCGTGGCGATGTCATCGAGCATCGACGTGTCTCACCTGTGACTGCATGTCAATCGCGGCCAGCTTATCACGACCGACACCTCTCTCGAAACGGCAGAATCATTTCAAGCAGACGTCACCCCCGACAACAGGCGTGGAAAATTTTTGTGACTGAAAAAATCAGAATTGCTAACGCTATCTCGAAATTGCCAGCCTGGAAACTGCGGCGCCTGCTAATCAACGTCCGCGTCGCAGCTGTCGCAGCCTGAACACCAAGAATCCTCCGAGCCCCCCAATGGTTAAGGCACAAGAAAACCCGCACTCAGAAGCAGAGATGCGGAACGATGTTACTGGGACCCCCAAACGCCTTGAGCTCTCTGTACCATTCCCAAAAAAGCCTGTCGTTAACCCACAGTCTCCGTTGCCTAGACGACTTATGTACTGTTCTCTGGATGACCTCCTGGCTCATTTCATCCATTCTTCTCCTTCTCTCTTCGTTTTCCATTCTCCTCCTTCGTGATTCTTTCCATCTCTCCGGGGTATCCTTTAAAAAGCGTCGTCGAGGCTGTGTCACTCCGTCGCGAAGTAAATCATGGCCGAACTACGCTCAACATTTGCGTATATCGGTGGGCTTTTCCTCTGATGGTGTGGCGATTTAGTCCATCTTCCAGTGATTTGTTAGGCCGCTCTCTGGGTCATCGCTGCCCAGGTACAACTCGATGGCGTACAGCGACATAGTTGCGGCAACGTTGATCCAACGCCAAATGTTACCGCCCGCGTCATTGCCACGCAGGCTCCAGCCATCTGGTCCGTCATCGGTGTTGAAATGCTGGAGCAGAAGACTGGTGTACATGGCGATTAAGATGGACGGCGAGAAGTACGACGCGAGCCCCAGAAGTCGATTCACAGCGTCCGACTCCTCATCGCTGGGCTCTTGCATCAGTGCTCGAGCGCCGGACTCCCGCACCGCTGGGATGATGCGAGTGGCGCAGTAGAAGACGAACAGACGAAACGTCAAGGAAATGATGGCTGAAGGGGTGATCGTCTGGAAAGCGGCATAGAGAAGGGTGAGGGAGGAGTGAACAGCCGAGGGAAGCGAGCCCAGCATGTGAAGAAGTGTCGAATATGATGCCATGATGATAGGCGGCAAGGGAGGGAAGTCGGGTTCCGTCGAAGCCTGACCCTCCGTTTCGGCCGCGTCCGATGACGGCAGATAGTCGGTGAAGATCTGGTAGACGCAGAGGACGATGTAGGCGAACAAGAGCGAGGACTCGACAACATTCCCTCGTCCGCTGTGAATACCGTATGCACAAAGGAAAAAGGCGGATGTCATGGTGACTCCGATGAGCGCTCCGTCAATGTTGCTGATCGAAGGGAAGTGCGCAACGCGCCACAGGAAGTACAGCGCACTCGCAATAATGCCGCCGGAGAGCACCAACAGCAGGATCTGATGGGGCGTTAGCATGCAATACACATATGAGACAGTCCAGCTTTCCGACTCACCATCCACGTATCGCTGCGACCCCGATGGACGAGCCATCTTGTAATCTGGCCGGCTGCTTGAATGACGAGCAAGCTGCAGAAGCCCTCCATCAACTGGAAGACGGGGCTCGAGTACCGCAAAGTGTTGTCCCAGCCCCCGAGCGTGAGGAACTCCAGCACACCATTCTCACCAAACACCCATTCGTTCCAGGTGGTAGACTTGGATGTCACGAGACCCTGCAGCGTCCTCTCAACCCAGTTGGTGCTCCCAGCATCGACGGCGAAACGCCCCAGAGCCCATATCAACAAGGCGGGAAGGACAATCCACTGCGAGAGGCGCAGGAGGTGAGAGATGGTCCAACGGACTCGGGATGTGGCTGGTGTCGCCGCTGCGATGGCGGAGAGCACGAAGTAGAAGCCAAACAAAGCCAGGCTGTAGGCTAAACCGCTGTCTCTACCACCGACATCGAAGGCAACTGGTATGGAGAGAACGATGCTCAGCAGAAAGATGGAGCTGGAGATGAATCGGAAAAACCACCACATCGGCGCGACAAGCTGGCTAGCTGGAGCCGCGCCGTCTGGAGGGGTGTTGTAGGAGTGGCGAGACGACAATCCAGTCTTTACGCTTCGCAACAGGCGAACGAAGTTATTTTCGGGTCGCAGTGCTATTTGTCTGGACGAGTGTTGCTATTGGCGTCCTTCCTCTTCCTCTTGGCCGTGATCACGCGGTCGGTGAGCTGGTGTTACCGTAGTTGGGTTCGCAGTGCTTGCGTCGACGCGGTCTGGTTGGGACGGTCTTGGTGGTGGTCAGTTGCCGGCAAGTTAGCGAAAGCGTCTGCGGACTCACCGACGAACTTGGGTCCTTGCACTAGCTGGGAGGGCAGGGTGAGATGTTGGCAGGCTGGTGGTACCTTGCCTGCTTGGATGGCGAATGGGCTGGGTGATTTTCCGGCCCTGCACAAGGCCACGGACGATAAAGGAACTCCTGGAGCTTTCTCGTTCCTGCTTGGACTCACAATCTCAGTCAGTTATCTTCACGTGGGATCGCTTAACGCCCGATAAGATTATCGGTTTGACCACTACCCATGATGCTGGGCAAATCAGGTTAGCGCCCTTGCCGCTCCCTCTAAGCTCAGCCACGCCTCCATCAGTCGACGAGAGTTCAGGCTTGCCGTGCACTGACATATAAATGCTGAAACGATCACCCTGGAACCGTAACTTTCTTCAGTATTGAGACAGGCTTGGCCAATTTGAATGCCGACCTCCTGGGAAGCCACCTCAAAATGTGGGAGACTGCCGTTTCTTCTGCTGCCACGGAATCCCTCTGTTGCTTTTCACGGTACATGAGATTATGTGGCTGAATGCGAAATGAGCCACTGCCCCACTGCGTATTGACAGCGAAGTCCCGTGTCAAAAATATTCCCTGCAGTGTGCAGATATTGAGTTAACAAATACGATGTTTGATGTCCTTCAGCAAAGAGCACAACCAAGGATTCGCGGGACAAGACGAGCAAAATCTGACCTGGTGTGCAGGCAATGCAGCCCATTCGAGGTCGCGTGCCCCTCCCTATCAGCACTTTCGCCCTTTACGTTGCGTTGATGGCCAGCTTTTGGTGCAAATAAGATAAGACGGGGCCTCGATCTATGTAATTACACCATCTTTTCTGGTCCTAGTGTATTGGATGGTAGATTGGCCATGATTAGCATGTGACAGACCCTTGGGGTCACGCCTTCTAAAGCCCAGTCTGACCACTGGTCATCAGCTGACAGCTTTCTCGCCGCCTGAGCCATGCGTTTTCAACTCTGACTCGACTTGTTACTTTTATTACCTGAACATCCGCTCCGGGGAAATTGAGCATGCAATCATACTTGCGATCGGGTGTGATCCTTATCGTCGTGGGCCTTGAACGAGCTCAATCTTGGCCCCCGCCCCCACTCTAGCTGGCATTATCAGCTGCTAAATGTTCCAGGACGGTCAGAAGACGTATATTGAGTTCCGCCACGTCCTCTTCGTTTTCAAAAGATGTTGTGTGTCTACTTTTCGATGGACTGGATTTGCCCTCACACACTCGCTGCGTGACATTCGCCACCCAGGCGATTCGATGAAGAACAACAGAAAGTCACCTTGTTCCACAAACTTGAAGATTCTCATATCAGTTGTATTTCTTGCTCAAGGCTACACCGGTGTCCGAATGATGTTCCGCGCCTCAGCAAAAGGGACGAAACACCACTTCCGTCAGGGTGCTGAGAACTACCAGATGCTATGCCAAGACCGTGACATCCTGACAGCTGCCACGTCTGCCTGGTGAGACAAACGTCTCATCTCACCCCCGGTGTGCGACCTAGCAAAGACATGGTAGGTGGATGGTCTGATAGTTACTACATGGCTGATCAGTCGGCGCATCGCTGCCCGTCTGGAGGTATAGTTGCCAGTATTCCGGATCGATCTGGCACGCGAGGAAATTGAGCTCTGCAGCCACGCGTCAGGAGTCAGGCACATGGCACGGAAAAGGGACGAGAATAAGCATGCAACTCACGACGGCCGTAGCTGCTTCCACGCGTGGTGACGATGGTGTCACCCTCCAACCCCCAGGCGTTCATGGTGGCCGAGCTGCCGAAGCTCAAGGCCTTGTACGAGGTCGAGGCTTGGCCAACATTGAGAAACAAGCTCGTATTGGTGCTCTTGATCGTTGCGGCAACGTCAAACGCCTCGGCGTACCCTTCAGGGCCCAGTACGGGGATAGTGCTGTTGTCGGGATGGCTCTGGAGGTACAGATGGTAAATGGGATCACGCACGCCACGAATCTTCTCAGCTTTGGCTTCGACTACAGCCAACAGGGGCGCCACGAACGAGCACAGGAGCACGAAGGTGCGCATGTTGATAGTGGACGAGGGGATACAGAAGAATGCCAAGAGAATCGAACGGGAAACTGTTCAGGTATGCCAAGCCCTGTGCAACTATGACATCGGGCTTTTTATGTGTCTTCAACCGTGCCATCGTACATGTCATTCTCGTACTTCAACGGAGTGTTATATTCCGTAGGGTTGTCAACATTAGGTGGTGCCCGGGACAATAGTGCCGGACATATTGACGGATAAAAGAATCGTGGGTGTGCCAATGGACTGGACGTTGGAAGTGCGACAATCTGCACATCCAGCTGAAGAAGGGTAGTAAGGTTACAGCCGCCATTAATCGCGGAGCTTCATGGTGCCGCTCGCCAGCGGAGAGCAATTCTGTTGTGACCCCTCATTGACTGCCTAGGTAGATACCTTACCTAGGTAAGGTAGCACGCCTGCCAGATCAATACACGTAGAGACCATCATCTACGAAGCACAGCGTGCGCCTCCCATTACACGATCATATCCTCAAACAACCTATGAAGGCAGACACGTACTATTTCAGGAAAATCGTTGAGTGATGTTCGTGTGGGATGAACGGATCAAGGGTACACAAGAGATGGTCACATGCTGGCATGTCAGTCTCACCTCTATTGGCCCTTCTTGGCGACGAAAACACAGCGTTCTCGTGCTGGCGACACGAGAGAATCTCGTGACGATAATCCAACGCGTGGCGCTTCTGTTCCTGGCATGGCATTGGCACGGGCACGGGCAACAGCATAAGCCCAAGATCGCCATCGCCATCAGCACAACACGGAAGATGCTCAGGATTCTAGAACACCAACCAGCCGAGCCGAGCCTGGTCTTTCCTCGCCGCGTTGTCAGGTACCTGACCCTTGTTAGGTACCTACCCCTGAAGAAACCCCGAAATCAGTACTACGTGCGATGCGCAGGCTTCACGGTTGGGCGTTGGACTGGTCCAAATTGTGGCGATCTCCACTGATACCCGTGCCCCGCCACGCTGAGAGATGAGCACTGACTTGGGGTTCTTGATGCCCTGAACTTTCACTTTCACCGCCCTGGCAAGCCTGGTGCAGGACAAGAGGCCCGCAGGAGCCCCTCCACCGCCCCTATCCCATTATTCTGATCCAACCTTCATCAGCCGATTTGCGGTTTTCGACGCCTGATCCCCTCCGCATCTCCGCCTCGTCTCGCCTCCCTCACCCTTGAAGACCGAGCAGAGTGTCCTTCGACTTTTCTTCTTCTTCTCATATATCAATGCCGGTCTGGGACTCTTCGTCAACCTATTCCCTCCTATCTGTTCGGATCGACACGGCACCTGCACTCTTTCTACCACGTCAAAATGTCGGCCTCCTCAACAGTCACCCAGCCCTCCAAGCGCAAGACAGCCTCGTCTTCCGCCGTCAAGGGCAGGCTCAGCACCGATGATATCCAGCTGCCTCCCGACTCGGAGCGCGATCCTCTCGAGGTCAAACACCGCGACTTCTTCTGGACCTATACCGAAGAGCCGCACCGCACTCGCCGGCTCGCCATCATCAAGGCCCACCCAGAGGTAGAGTTTAGACATGGGTTGATCCCCAGCTTCCGAAGCACCAATTGACCAATTCGTCCCGCCACAGGTCACCAAGCTCTGCGGGCCCGAGCCCCTGACCAAGTATGTCGTTGCAGGCGTCGTTTCCCTCCAGATCTTCCTCGCCTACGCCCTCAGGAACACCTCCTTTTTCGACTGGAAGTTCTGGGCCGTGGGCTACATCTTCGGCGCCACCGCCAACCAGAATCTATTCCTCGCCATTCACGAGATCTCCCACAACCTTGCCTTCCGCTCCCCGTTGGCCAACCGCCTCATCGCCATCGTCGCCAACCTCCCCATCGGTGTTCCCTACTCAGCATCCTTCCGCCCTTACCACCTGACACACCACAAGTCACTCGGCGTCGACGGCCTCGACACCGACTTGCCCACCGCCCTCGAGGGCATCTTCCTCGACAGCATCCTGGGCAAGGCTTTCTTTTGCACGTTCCAGATCTTCTTCTACGCCGTCCGCCCCATGGCCATCTTCCGCATCCCCTTCACCTGGGTCCACTACCTCAACATTGCCGTTCAGCTCGCCTTCGACTACGCCGTCATCACGCTCGCAGGCCCCAACGCCTTGCTCTACTTCCTTCTCTCCTCCTTCCTCGCCGGCTCCCTCCACCCGCTCGCCGGCCACTTCATCGCCGAGCACTACGTCTACGAGACCGTCACCCCCGAGCAGCGCGACCCCAAGAACGCCGTGCCCGTCCCCGAGACCTTCTCCTACTACGGGCCCCTCAACTTCCTGACCTACAACGTCGGTCTGCACAACGAGCACCACGACTTCCCCGCCGTGCCCTGGACCCGCCTGCCCAAGCTCAAGGCCATCGCCAACGAGTTCTACGACGACCTCCCACGCCACGAGAGCTGGACCTACGCCATCTGGCGGTTCATCTTTGACGAGAACGTCGGCATCAACTGCCGCGTAAAGAGGAAGGAGGGTGGTCGCAAGGTCGGTGGCGGCGCTGCCAGCTGGAAGCAGGATGAGATTGAAGCTTAGACGTGTGGTCGCGCGGGGAGGGGGGAAGGGGGTTCTGACATTGTACTGGTACAATCCTAGGGGGCCTGTATTTGCATCGATCATGAATATGTTGATAGACACGAAAAGTACGATACCACCGTTTTACTGGAACGCCACCAATAATGTCGTGAAACGGAAACGATCCATAATGCTGCGGGGTTGGTTCATGCATTTATCACGTTGCACCACGCACAAATGTGCCAATCGCACATTCGATAAGACTAAGGGAATACAATGTACAGGATGTGTGTATGTGTAGGCACATCGCGCCCAGCTCCTTGGAGTAGAAAACCCCCCCAGCCCAGCCCCGGCCCCCGAATATTCATCTCGCATCACGAGCCCGAGCCAATCAACGGTTCCAACCCCTTACAGCGGTGACGCTGAACACCGCTACAGAGGTTCCTGGAATCCGACACGTTCGCGCCTCTGGTGAATGGCAAGCCCCCAATTCTCCATACCCATGTGCCGCTATGCCATGGCGTCGACTGTAGTTGTCCAGTAGGAAGCCAAAATTCAGATCTACCACATGTGTCTCAGAAGAAGAAGTACGCGAGCAGGAAACTCAGAAGGCAGAGTAGCGCAACGATCTGGACCGAGACGCCGTCGACGTTCTGTCGTACCGCCGCAGCGGCTTCCTGCTTGGAAGGCAGCTTCTCGCTCCCCGCTTTGACGCGCTGGCGGAGGCCTCCTCCCTCCTGGAGGGCGATAATCTTGGCCTCCGCCTGCTGCAGCTTTGCCTTGATCTCTTCGTACGTGAGCTGGACTGTGTGCGACACGGCAGCGGTGGCTGCAGAAACGGTGGACTGGTCGTGATCGGAGGCTGCGTCGTGCTGGGACTGCGCATCGACAGCGCCTCTGTATGAGGGAGGTGCAGGGCTGGTGCCGGACCGGGCATCCTCTCCAGGCGAGGAAAAATTGCGCGATACGTCGGGGGTGTCGTTCTGGATGTGTCATGTCAGCACAACCACAATAACAGGCCAAGTCCACAGAACTAACCGTGGAGACATCGGCAACGGAGTGGCGGCTGGGCGTAACAGCAGGGCCAGGAGCGTTGGGACCTTCCTCAGAAGACGTGATCCAGTTGACACGAATCTTTCTCTCTTGAATGGAGGACTTGTCGGAGGTCTCGAGCTAATCGTTGCCTGATTAGCCACCACAACATGAGATCTTAGGCAGATGAAATGGCACTCACAACGCTGGCAATGCTGGCGAACTCCTTGTCACCAGTGATAGGGGCAGATTGGACCAAGAACTTATCGCGACACTTGGTGCCAGGAGTCGGTTCCTGTTTCATGGCCTGCAGCAGGACTGCGTGGTGTCAGTACTTTTCTTGATTCCTGGAGGCACACTACTCCATACCAGTGACTTCGACATCCTGACCAGGCTCAACACGACCAGAGTTCGGGCGGACGCAGTATTGCTTCGGGGCAGTAGTTTTGACCTTTGTCGCATCAGCTACACCATTCTCCAAGGCAAAATCGGGCTTTTGGTGATACCTTGAAGGCAATGGGGGTCTGGTTCGGATTTCTGATTCGTAGAGTCCTGGAGATCTCGACAGTGAAGGGCTCTGCGTGTTGTCAGTACGTAGCACGTGGAAGGGGCCGCTCTGATTTGCAAGCAAACATACGCTGGAAGCTGAGCTCGAAGGGTTCGATCTCGACCGACATGATGGCGATAATGTACTTTGTTGTGCGCAAACTACAAGGCAGATAAACTCTCTTGGTGCTGGGCAGCTTAGAATCGCGATTGCTGGCAAGATTGGTGGGTGCACAGTCGCTTGAAAGTTGGCCGGGTTGTGTGGAAAGTCGGTAGCTTTGTCTCGTTGCATCACCAGCAACCTAAAGCTGGCAAGAGCGCCCCGACGTAATGAGATGGATGCTCTGGACCTGGCGCTTGGTCCGAGCTCTTCTTCCTTGTGGATCCACTCTCCATCTCTTACTGAACCCTCTCGGTTTGTTTGACCCCTCGCATCACTAAGGTACCTTACTATACAATCAGCACGTGACTAATCTTCTGCGCCCAGGTAGGAGGGACGACCCAGTTCCAGAAGAAGGCGCCATTGATACAGTCATACTTCCATCTCTTACACTGCCGAGGCGTTATATTGCGCCATTGCACTCAAGCGTCTGATCTCATGGAGCAGAGCAAATTCAATATTGCCATCGACTGAATCAAAGAAAATATGGGAGAGCCTGGCAGAATGCATAGTAGAGTAGATAGCACAGGCCACTACACAATGTACCGTTCCTGAGATATGTTTTGTGTCCCAGCTGCAGAAAGTTGCTAGAAAGGGTTCAAGACTGCATTCCAAGTGGGGGTTGCGATACCTGTGGAGATTGAGGGATGAGTGAGAGCTTCACCAAACGAAGAGACCCCTCCTGCCTAATGTGGATGACGTAAGTGGACTCTTTACAGATGCCTCACGAGCTCAGAGCTTCTTCCTTCAGCCACACGATACCACCTTCGACAGGCAGATGCTAGAACCACTATTGTGAGCCCTGATCATCTTCCGTTGAAGCTCCTACCCCGCCAACCCACCATACCGATATAACTACACTGTACGCCGCTGCAAACATGGGGCAGTCCGACCTTGATCTCTTGCTCGATATGGGGTTCGAAAAGGCACGCGCTGAGCTCGCTGTCAAAAAGTCTGGCGGCTGTGAGTACAACAGCCCTGCCTTTCCGCTAGGAATCCTGACCAATATTTTCCAGTGCAGGGTGCCCTTGAATGGCTCGAGACTAACCAAGACAAGCCGCTCGAGGAACTTGCGGCGGTATCAAATGCCAACGCCGCCGGCGACGACGACGACGATGCCGACGAGGTGAAGGCCAACATTGAAGCCCTTGAGAGCGGTACGGCGAAGTCCCTCGTCTGCAATGATTGCGGCAAGTTGTTCAAGAACCAGGACCTTGCCTCCTTCCATGCTTCCAAGACGTATGCCTGACCCTGCCCTGGGCCTGTGACGGTTTGGTATTGAATGCAAGCTGACAGGAAGAACAAGGGACCACACCGACTTTTCCGAGTCCACCGAAGAAATTGCCCCCTTAACTGAGCAGGAAAAGAAGGAGAAACTCGAGATGCTACGTGAGAAGCTCAAGGCGAAGCGAGCCAACCAGGCCGCCATTGATAAAGAGGACAACAAGCGCAACGAGCAAATCCGTCAGAAGGCCACGCAAGAGAGTCAGGACGCGAAGGAAGAGCTTCAGCGCAGAGAGCAGATCAAGGAGGCTGCCCGCAAGCGTCAGGAGAAGCTCGATGATCTCGAGGCCAAGAAGCGCATCAAAGCAAAGATCGAGGCCGACAAAGAGGACCGCCGTCGCAAGGCCGAGCAGGCAAAAGCTGCAAGGGAAGGTCAGGCAGCCCCAGCTCCGGGCCCCGTCGCCGCCCCCTCTCTGCCCAAGGTGACCGCAAACCACTCTGAGGCCCGCCTTCGACTTCAGACTGCCAACGGCAATATTATGAAGACGCTTCCCGCGGAAACCACGCTCTTCGAGGTGGCACAACAGCTGCAGTCGGAAAGTGGAATCGAGGTCACTAGCTTTTCGACGACTTTCCCCAGGAAGACTTTCGAGGGGTCGACTGATTTCAGTAAGACGCTGAAGGAAGCTGGCCTTGTGCCCAGCTCCGTCTTGATTGTCAAATAAGGGGCCGCTTCAGAAGGAAGAGCCGGTACGGTTCATGGCACATTACGCAGGGATGCATGGTTGAGGCGTCGGGGTGTTGATGGTTCGTTTTCGGGAAGAACGACCAGTGCTAGGGCAGCGTTAGGGGACCAGTCAGATTTGCAATCCAAACACAATTCATGAGTGTATCCCAACCGAGTCACGGGTACACATCACACACATCATCACTTGTCCCGGAACCCATGTTCTGTCAGACTCGTCGTGGATTTTTTGAGGTTGTCCCTGTGAACTCCATGTAGAGAGCATTCTTCATGAGAAGCTACTCTGCCCAGGCAGCCGGATATCGTGCCTCCATCCAACCCTTTATGATCGTGCGATTCGCAGAAATCCCGGAGCCATGCAGTTGAAGTACAAAGGGAAGGAAGTTGTCGTCGTTGCGAGATCAAATCGCTTAATCGAAGAGACCGAAGCCCATGTCGTCGTCCGACTCCTCCTTCTCTGCGGTTATGCGTTAGTCCTCGAACCTTTCGGCAACGATCGATGGCAGTGATAAACCTACCCTCCTCCTTCGGCGCCTCGGCCTCGGCCTCAGCGGCACCGCCAGCGGCAGCACCACCAGCGGCGGGGGCAGCGGCGGCACCGCCACCGGAGCCGACGTTGGACAGAAGGTCCTTCACGTCCTTGCCCTCAAGAGCCTGTGAGATTCCCATGTTAGTCCATTTCGGGGTTTTGTTGCTGTCGATTGCGTTGGTCGGTCGTACCTTGGCGAACAGAGAGGTCCAGATGGGCTCGACGTCCTCGACCTTCGCGGCCTTGATGAGGGTCTGGAGCTTGTCGGCCTAGTGGTTGTCGTTTCGTCAGCATGCTGTCCCAATCTTGCCAATCGCGATGTCTGCCCCGCGAGGCGACGAGAGCACTGGGCACTCACAGTGATCTCAATGCCATCATCGGCGAGGATGAGCGCCGCGTAGGACGAAGCGAGTTCGGCGTTCGACATTGTGATGGTGATCGGTGGGTTGAGACTGATCGGTAGGCTTGTCAGGCGCAATGCGGTTGTGATCTCGAAAGGAAGTCTTGATTACAAGCGCGAAGTCACCACACCGAATTTGCCAGTCGAAGATAATTAGCAGGGCTTTGAGACCTAAGCGAAAGGCAGTTGCTGGTGGGTCTCTATTGATCGATGATGACCTCTGGTTGGCTATCTTTTTGAGCCAATCATTTTCAGTGGGCGGGTCGCCACTTCTTGGATCATTGATGAGGGCACCCCTGTCGGTATGCCGCCCTCGGCCTGCGTCTACCCCACCTTGTCCACTTCCGTCTTGAGTTTCCCCTCCCCCCACTAGGACCTCCTGCACGACCATCAGAGACCCTGACGTCCCGTTGCTTCCATCACGTTCCAGCTTGTCGGTATCCGGAAGCCAGCTCATCTATCGCGAACATCACCAAAGGGACAACCCACAGGAGATTGATCGTCGGAGACAACCCATTCCGCAGATGAACACCGTTTGAACCGACCTAAAGAATCTCTAGTAATCTACCTCTCAGAGCGCAACGCACGGTCAAGGCGACCTGAGCGGACTACCAATCGACGGCTGCGACGTTGGTCAGCTTCGGAGCTCTCCTTCAACAGTTGCCATAGAGCCTCCAAGTGCACATTTGACCGCGCCATCCCCGCGAAAACTGGAATATATCATCAAAAGCTTCCATCATGGACACACCGACGTTTCCGCCCCCCAAGGATGCTGCGGAGCAGGAGGTTCTCGATAGTCTTGTATCCATCCGCGACAAACTGCAGCTCCTCAAACAGGATCGCAAGACATACATGCAGAAACAGCATGTCATCCCTCTATACCAAGAAACTGTCGAGCAAGTCCGCCGGCTCAACGAGTCTCGTTCCGGCGACCAGAAGACGGAGGAGAATAGAGGTAGCTACCCACCATGTCCATGCCACCTTCAAGTGCGCTTCGTCTTGGCATTCCGTTCTGACCATCTCTTCAGTTGACAGAGTCTTGGACAGCTGTTTCCAGCTACTTTCGCTTTGCTTCATGACCATTGGCCAAAATAACAGCGCACCAGCCGCGTACGCTTTGACAGCTACTATCAAGCGACTACTCGACCACCTTGCCGAGGTTGACCTATTCAGCGCCAAGGATCTCGAATCCATTTCAGAGACACTAAACCAGCTGTCGCGTAACGTCAAGCACAGTTCTGAGTACTCTTCGCCGTACTTGATTACCCTCCTCATGAACCGGCTTGATCTTTGCAAGAGGTCCTTGGCCAGTCTCCAGAAGCGACTGGACCGATTGGAGGACCCGTTGCCAAATGTTCACGAGAAATTGATCTCCATCCTAAGGTCCATCTCTCTTGCCAACACACGAACCAAGGTATGACAAGTCATCCAACCCCCCTGGATTGGATCCAGCCGACAAATACGTTCTAGTTCTCGGTATCAGAAGTCAAAGGCCTGCGAACACAGCTCAAGGAGATAGATGAGAAAGTGAAAGCCGGCAAGTACTTGACGGCAGACGGCCGACAGCCGGCTGGGAGCGAAGATGTCGACTTTTTGATGAGGAAGTGCCTGCTTTGGTCGGACATCGTTCTGGAAAGGTATGTTTTTGTGACAATGAATACTTCGCTCACACTGCTGACTCTTCGTGATAGACGTGGCGTTATCTCGGAGCCGTTCAAAGCTACCTATGACATTCTGGTGCGTATCAGAAACGACCTCGAAACACTGTCAATCACCAGCAAGTGGTCCCTTCGCGAGGCGGACCTTTACGACTTTCAGCGTCAGTTAGACAAAATCGATGAGAGCAGAATCAAAGGCAACTGGAAAGACGAAGAGGGTAAAGAAGCAGAGCTTTACATCCAGAGGGTAAGGTCCATCATGCTATGGGAATTGCGCTATCTAACACCTGTGCCAGACCCTACTTTATCTTGTCCGGAGAAGCTATGGCTACATTTACTTCCTGATGATCTCGTCAAACCCAGTTTCTGAGGCTTTACAGCCGACCTTCAACCAGCTTCAGACTTTGAAAAAATGCCTGATCGAGGTGAGGAACAACGGCGGAGTGTCGACGGTCAGGGAGTTGTACCCCTACAGCCTTAAGGTATGACCAGAGAATCTAAGCTTGCCCTTCTTGTTTGCAGCTACTGACATGTCCCCAAAGCTGAATTCGATCGACAACCTACGGGTCGACGGCAAGTTCATGTTCAATGGCGACATCCCGGAAGGTCAGGGCAGCGTCAACGAACTGTTGGCTGAGTGCTTTGAGATCAACTACGAACTGCGAGTGGCAGCTGAAGCGGCAGCCGAGGCAGAGGATGCGGACGAGGAGGAGGATGAGACGCCAGGAACTGGTGAGCCGGATGTGGAAGCGTCGACCGAGGCTCTCGCCCGGGCTCTCGAAGACACGAAGATCGGGAACAAGTCGGAGGGCCAGGTCACAGTTTAGGGGAGCCTGCGCACTCAAGAAAGTGCCTGACGTCTGGCTTCCCCTTGCGATCCGCACTGACGCTGGTTTATCCAAGGCACATTGAAAAGGGTGAAAGGAGTTTTTGGTCGAGAGAAACAACAAGGTTCTCGCTGTCATGTTTCAACGCTGGGGGGTTTTGCGGTCATTCAAGGGCACTTGTTTCACCTTGCGGTTCACTATGCAGAGGCTTCGGGGCGAAGTCCTAATATTGTAAGGAGGTCCTGAGTCGGGCTCAAATAAGGATTCAGCGGATGGAGAGGGTGCTGTATTGTTGATGTTATCTTAGTTCTGTATCAACAGCGCTGATTATGAATAAGTATCACTCTGCCGTATCCAAAGCTCTATTTTTCTACGGGGTATCTGAAGGCACATTTGAACTATTCACATGTCAGCTTTGTCAGGCCCTTTGACAACGGAGACTGCAGGTAAATGGACGAAACGTACCGGCCACAGCTGGACCTGGTTGATGTGTCAGTAGCGCAAGGACCGATGTTCAATACGACGTACCTTTTCCAGATCCCATACTCCAACCTCAGCATACACATCCTTCTGCAGCCAACCCATGATCTCCTCCTTGGATTCGGCAACGCAAACTAGGGTGCTGCCGTTGAATTTCAAGCTCGAGGGCTCATCATCCGCAGGGACCTCATCCAGGAGGGCGCCGCCCATCTTGAAGAGACCCGCGTCGAGCTTGTCCTGGAGGTTCTTGAAGTGAGTCCTAGAGCAGTGTGAGAAAATGGCATACGAGAGGACATGGCCTTGAAGCTCATGAAATGTGCACCGATGGGATTTAGCACAACCTACGGGCGGACCTCGAGGCGCTTGGCGAGGGTGTCAGGCTTGTCGGGAACGACCACGAGCCACTCGTATTTGCGAGGTGCGGCGGAGGTGGTCATGGTATGCTGAGATTGGGTGATGCTGCGGTGATGGAATTGAGTGATACGAATGCGTGGAAAGATACGAGAAGCCATGGTGAGGAGACGGGTGAGTTGCACGACCGACGTTGTTTATATGCCAGTCGGTACACTGCGGGGACGATGTCGGACTAGGGAGGTTGACGTAGGTACCTGACTCGATGCGGACTTCAGAGGGGTAAGTGCGCCCTTCAGTGCGCCTCTGCGCCTTTGGCCTGACGCATGCTGAGTGCACTGCTGACTGGCATGCTCCGAATGTCTGGGCAAGGTGCAATGGGTCATTTGAATAAGGTAGCAAGCAAAGAGAACAACGCAGGTATCTCGAATTTGAGTATCGATAAGTTTATAGCAATGTTTGATTGTTTTCGTCTAATGATTCTGCAATTTTTGGCTGAAGTTGTGCTTGAGTACCTACCTAAGCATCGAATTCACTCAAGGTTCAGGATTTGTACGACAGAGAGGAACGACTGACCCCAATTTTGCCCCCGCCTTGAGTTTCTCACATAATAATACTGTCCACCTCACATCATGAATCACACCCGTCTTCAAAACAGCAATATCGCGAATAACATCCCCGAGCAGTCACCCCGAACAACAATCTTTCCTTTCAAATCAAGACACACGCGAGGAACACGCCGCTCTCATAATTCGATCCTCCAACATGTCTGCACCCACGGCCAACGACCCCTTCGACGATGTCATGAACCTCGAAGAGAGGTTCTACAACGAAGGCTACGCGCAGGGCACGCAAGATGGCGATAGAGCCGGTAAAATTGAGGGTCGCTCCGTTGGACTGGCCAACGGCTATGACAAGTTTCTGGAAAGTGGGCGCCTATCCGCCAAATCACTGGTGTGGGCGAATCGACTCCGAGCACCGTCATCATCATGCGCCGCGGCAGAAGGTTCAGCTGCAAGCGGATCAACAGCCATTGAGCCGACGGCCGATGATGGATCAGAAGGGCCACTGAAGGGCTGCTCCCTGCCGCCGCTTCCGAGCACAAATTCTAGACTGGAGAAGAACATCATTGCGGTGCATGCGCTCGTTGAGCCAGATACGCTGTCGACCGAGAACAACGATGAAGCTGTGAATGATTTCGATGACCGGGTAAAGAAGGCACAGGGTAAGGTGAAGGTTGTTGAGCGGATGCTGGGCGAACAGTCCACCGCGGGGGAAGCAGCAGTTCATGGGAAGGCCGGAAGAGCTTCTTGAGAAGGTCATCTGGATGGGGTGGATTAAGGAGTAGACGATATCTTCTTGTGGCTTTCTTTCCAAAGCCGTCGTCATCATACACGGGCATTCCGATCATATATGACCTACCGCATGTGGCGCAGCACAGATTGCGAGAGACCAGCCATATCGAGTCCCATTTAGGGGCAAGGAGGTGAACGATGGACGTCAATGAGGCCTGATTCCGAAAAGTGACTTCTTTGATGAAATCTATCGCGTTCTGCATGTACATATTCTCAATCCATACACCATGAAACTTCCAGGCTCAAACAAATGACCGGCAAGAGTACCTGTGAAAAAGTCAGCAAAAACCTGCCCCAACCTCGGAAGACGGGTTCTTCACTCACTCAGCGGGGTATGAGCCCTCTTCCTTGGGCTCGTACTTGTGCACGTTCCATGTCCCATCCGCCGCCTGCGCCATTCCCGCTGGCGTCGGGGGAAGGCCTCCGACAAAGACGTCCTGCTTCACCTCCTCAACGCTCTTCTTCTGCAAGAACACGGCCAAGCCGCCCTTCTCGCCCTCGGCTTGGGCCTCGACGAGGGCCTTCGCGCCAGCCTCGCCGATGAGGTCGACCTTGGGCGATGCAGCCGAGCCGACGGTCAGCAGGCTCACGACATCGGGCTGGCCGAAGACGCTGGTCTTGGGGTAGGCGCGGCGGGCGTCACGCTTAAAGTAGGCGTTGTCGGCGATGTCACCGGCGGGGATGGTGACGGGGTCGTTGTATGAGAGGGGATCGTAGGCGCCGGGGGCCGGGTTGCGGAAGACCGGATTGAGGGGGACGCCGGAGGAGCGGTTGGGATCGATGGCAAAGGCACGGCGGATGCGCTCGGAGAGGCCGGTGGATTGAAGGGTATGTTTCTGTCAGGGGGTCAGCATGTCGGCCAACGGTATGGTGGATAGAGTTGACAAGGATAAGAGCAGTCCTGGGACTTTGAGAGCCTTGTGGTCGTGATGCAGAGGAGGGTGACGGTCGGAAGGACGACGTGTGCGGTCCCTCAACCGCATTGAGCCACGCGCTTACCTTGGAAATCTCCACGACACCACCCGCAGCTTTCGCAACTGCCTTGGAGGCCATCTTGACTGATTGTGGGTTATTGACGTGTGATCGTGAAATTCGTGGTCGGGTTCGAGAAGATGGACGACGCTTCGACTTGCTCGTCGGCCGTCGCCAGTATGGGGCGGGTCATGTCAATTGACGGCCACTTATTGGCTGGAAATCATTACCTTACATAAGCGTCGCCAACCAAGACCCAACACCCAAGCGGCATGGCCAATCAGGCATGTTCGCAATAAAGTATTTCGAACACCGAACCTTGGGTCTACTCACATAAGCTCGGAATGACTTGATGGCCCTTGAAATGACCGACATGCTTAACCAGTATCCTTATTCATGATGCAACGCTTGCAGTGCCTGATCACTCGATTCGTCGCCACGATCAGTCCGATCCAGCTCAAAGGTCGAGAAGCGTCATGTTCGACACGAGCGATGACGAGACACAATAAAGCTGAAGTTCTTCAATTGCCGCCTGGCACTCAAATACAAACACATCACACATAAAGCCATGTCCTTCCATAACCGGTCATCGATCACCCTCACTCCCTGCAGCTCCTCATTCCTTAGCCTCAGCCGCCTCGCCCTTCGACAGTCCCTCGACGAGCTTCTTAACCACCTCGACCGTGGCGGCAGGGCCACCTGGCTCGGCAGCTAGGATTTTTCCCTCCTTGTCAACGACAAAGACACCCCGCTGAGTCCCCGAAGGAGCCTTCTTCAGGCCAATGGCCCCGATGAGCGTCCTCTGCGGGTCACATAGCAGAGGGTAAGGCAACTCCTTCTTCTCCTTGAAGGTAGTATTCGCCTTGGTCGAATCCGCCGACAGGCCGTAAATGGCGAGGCCAGTGGCCGTCAGCGGCTCATATGAGTCGCGGAACAGGCACACCTGGGCTGTGCCTACACACGTGAGGAGGGCGATTCTGTCAGTAAGTGCACTTGACGGCTCAGACAGAAGAGAGGAAGAGAGGAAGAGAGACAGAGAGAGAGAGAGAGAGAGAGCCTTACAACCGGGGGTCGAAGCCTTGGGATAGGTAAAGAGAACGACGCCGGCCTTGCTCTCGTCGACGAGGGCCTTGAGCGTCGTTTTCTTGCCGTCGTTGGTCTCGACCTCACCGCCGAACCCGGCGAGAGTGATCACCTCACCCTCAGCCACCTTGGCCGGCTTGGTTGCCGGTGCCGCTACCTTTGGTTTTTCTTCGGGGGCATCGGCATCGGCCGCAGGAGCAGCGGCTGCCTTGGTCTTGGGCGCCGGCTTGTCGACCTTCTTGGCTGCCGGCGTCTTCTTCTTCGCGGCAGCGGGGGCGGGGGCAGGCTCAGGCGCCTTGCGCTTACGAAGCTCGACAGGCATGGTGTCTGCGGGGATGGGGGAGGGTACGGGTATGGGTATGGGGAAGACGAATAACAAGTATGCTCAATGTTGACGTGTTGGGAGGCGGATGTGGAAACTTGTCACGTCTTCTTCAAAACATGTAAATGCTAAGCTCGAGCAGTCCGCGACTATGTGAATGAGTATTTGTAAAGAGCAGTAAAGTTGGGAGTGAGGTCTGGCCGGGAGAATGCCGAGCTCGACGTTCGACGTCGTCCTGGCGACAGACCAATCAGTGGTAGCGCAGCTTCACCCCCCCCCGGAACTATCCAGACCCTTTCGAGACCAGTCTGCGCATTGCGGGCTGTGATCACGCACTCTTGAATCTCGGACAAGCTTTCCTGACGGGTGGCCTGTGCTCGCCTTGCTTTTGCCAATATTCCATTGCCGGCGCGGACCTGTTTTGTCTCTTCTTGAGTGGGAGGTCCCTATATGCATATAGCGAGATGGATCCGTGTAAAATGTTCATCTGGATCGCCGAAGCTGGACAGACGCCCGCGGCACTGTTCCACTCCCCGTCGATGCAGGTACCTATCTAATGTTGGTGGAATCAGTCCACTTCGTCCAAGACACCACTTCGCGGTTATGATGAGATTGCAATGGCTCCAAGAGGCAATTTAACCCCCAGAGTAAGTTTGGTCTCTATCAGTATCGAGTATGACATGAAGCTAATCACATGGAAGACGGTGGTCGCACCTCTGGCGGCCTTCACCATGGCCTGTCTCCTCTTCACATACACGCGGTCTTCCATCCGAACCGCCAGAGAGCAAGCTGTGAGCCTATCTGATGAATAGTTTGTCGCCCGTCACCAACCCACTAACCCATCTAGCACGCTACTCGGAGGAAAGGGGGTCCAGCGCCGCCAGAAAAACCTCACAGCTGAAAATGATCGGTCCCCGTACAGAATATGTAGCTGCTGCCAACCTCTTTCCGCACCTCCCCTCAATCCGACATCAAGTGGAGATTGTGAAGCCTCCTTGCCCTGTAGATAGCTTAGCCCTACGACATCATAGTCAAGCAGTATACGAAGAGATGCATCTAGTTCCGAGTCACCTTCATAATATGCAGTGGTGATTTGAATTGAATCGAATTTGTCTATACCTACAACCAAAGATAGGGGTATCTGTGGAAACCTCCATTCCGTGTTCCGGTCTGCTCTCTCCAATGAATCCCTAAATGCACAGCGAGAGCGATGAAACTCCATGTGAACTCGGAACGCCCGGTCAAGTATACACCTTCCCCCGCACTGTTCATAATCCACCACCCTCCATGCGCCTCCGCCCGGTCGCCGACTACAGGCTCACATCAAGGGGCACGTCCTCTCGTCCCAGCTTCCTCCGCCCCTCCATCTTCATGTGGTTGAAGTGCTCCATGAAGAACTCGTACGTCAACATCGTCACCGTCGCCGCCGGCACGGCACGCATCATGTTGGTCCCCATGCCGGCGTAGAAGGCCCTCCAGCCCTCTTCCGCTAGGATAGTGCGGAAAGTCATGGCGACGCCGCGGTACTTCGGTGCTGGGGGCTCCGCTTGCTTCTGCTGCGCCGCCATCTCCTCAGGTGTTGCCGAGCTGGATACTTTGATGCCGAGGCCTTGAAGGTACTCCGCCCCTGCGACTGGCCGCCTCTGTGTTTGTAACCGCGTGCGAATAACCTCGTGAGGGTATGTAGCGCTGCTCGCGAGGACCTTGGACATGATTGATGCTGACAACACGCCGATCCAATGCGAAGAAGGACTTTCTCCGTTCAACGGGGCGCCCATTCCTTGTCCCGTGAACTGGGTCTTGAAGTACTCGTAAGCGGGAAATTGAACGGCGACGTGGGTGAGGCCGAGCAACGCCGGCGTGAGACCTGAGTAGAAGGATAAGATGCCTTCTGAAGTATACATCTTACGGGCCGCGTCGAGGGTGGAGTTGTAGTGCCACGGCGTCGAGAGTGTCGGCCTCGACGTCGGCGTGTTTCCTGACTTGGGAAACTGCGTATAATGCTGCCCAGTACGGTGGGCAACGCTTTGCGACATGAGCCGTGTCTTGATCACCCATATCGGGTTCGTTACGATCGTGCTGCTAGCCCCGGCTATAATAGACGACCAAAAGCTGATTACAAACGGGTTTTCTAAAGTGTGAATGCGTCAGCAAGTTCTCCCCTCTCCTGACATGACGAATAGGATCAGATTGGACTGATCAAGGGTCAACCCACCATGGCGATTTTTCAGCCAGTCTTTGCTGTTATTGTATACGGTGAACCAGACTGCCCATGTCGGCAGGTATCCAAGCACGATAGGCCCCAGTCCTCTGTACATGCCCCTGATGCCCTCATCGCGCCAGATTACCCGAGCGGTTCCGGTGAGCCCGTCGTAGAGCTTTGGGTGTCCCACATGTCTTCCTTTAGAGACTGGGTTGAAACCACCTTGCGCCTGGAGCTTGGTCTTGATGACGTCGAGTGGGCAGGTGACAACGCCCGAAGTGAAACCGCCAATGGCACCAGCAAGAGCATTGAATTGAGATGGGGATGCATTCACAGCCCATTTTTCGAGCGGAGTAAGGGCCACGCCCGAGGGGGCCATGCCAACGGAGGGTTCCTCGGGATCGACTTCGTCGTCTCGGTGAGAGGCCGGTGTTGGGATGGACCGGACGCTACTGTAGTGAGGGTAGGTAGAGGTGGGATATGGACCATATTCATCGTCTTCCGAGGGGTGAGATGTTCCTCGTGGAGGGTTGTGGTGGTTCTCGGGAGACATTACAAGTCTCCTGTTGCTGCGATTCGGCTTCGGCTCGGTGACGTTTTGTTCAAGGGCCAGAGGGGCAAAGGCGCAAGAGTCGCGAATGTCCTTAAAAGGCAGCTAGAAGAGGAGTTCGACCTGGAGTACCCCTATCTACTTTACGTCGTCGTCTTCGGCGGTTGGTGTTCGTTCTTAGTGTCGCGGTATGCGGGGAATGGCTCCCACGCTGCCGTGACACTGCCCAACTTTCAGCTTTCGCAGGCCATTTACCTTCGCGAGAAAACTGGGATCTGGTCGGGAGCAGCAATGTGTCTCCGAGTGGTGCGAGCTGACAATGGGATACCCCCGAACTGGAGAGGGAACTGAGGGGTTGAGAGTGGTCGTATCGTGATGAAGGTAGGTGGGAGGAGGAAGTGGGTGAGAATTGGATGCCGGAATGTCGCGGTGGAGGTGTTCGGTGCAGTCGGTGGACTGGGCGGGATGGAACAGTGGGGGCCAGGCCACTGGCAGGCACAGGCAAGCACTGAACGATAGTGGAGTTAGAGTGGACGAGACGTTCGCGCCAGCTGGGGACGATAATGCGGCAACCCGAATTAGTGGGACTTCACGCACTACCTACCTAGATACAAGAAAATGCGATCAAGCGAGGTTTGTCTGATAGTGACTGTCTTCCTCCCAGTTTCTACCACCCGAAAGTTTGGTCTTCACTCTTCAGTGAGATGGAGGGGTAGGGATCAAGATGCCTCGGGAGTTGAGAGGTGATGAGGATATATTCACGGCAAGCCTGTGCCGGCCCACAGTGCTCAGTGCTTCGCTCCCTCACGCTTAGTTGGTCGGCGACATGCGAGAGGGTGTGATGTATTGTACGAATGACGCAATTGGGCAACACCGAGTGCTTGCCATGTCATTCCAACAGACAAGGCGAGCGCCTCGTGCCAGTCTCTGCATACCTCATCAGGTCAATCCCGGCTGTTCACGGAACGAAAAGGAACGTGCCCCTCCCTGCAAGCCACGGGCCAGGTATCGGATTCCCTGTCCGAGGGTTCTTTATGAGAATTCCCTTGACAGCTGCATAACCTTGCGTTCAGGTTTCCCTCCTCATCCCTCCCGCCCCGGCTTCCTGCATACACCCTCCAACGCCACAGCTGCCACTCGAGCGCGTTCACGTGACCTTCGTCTCTGTCTTCCGGGTAGCTCCGTCAACTTTTGCTCGCAATTGGATCTGATCTGATTCGACGTGAGGCCCAGCAGAAACGAATTCCCGCGACCATCGTCAGGTTCGACTTCAACAACCCGCAACCACCCTCTCCGCCCCCCACACCACCACCACCACCGATCACAATGGCCGACCTTTTCGTCAAGCGCGTGGCCGAGGGCATTCAGAGGTCGCCCTCCCTCCTCAACTTCCTGCGTCCTGTCGCCAACTGGTACTCCAACACGTCCGGCTACCGCCAGGTGGGCCTGAGGTAAGGCCATCATCCATTTCCTTCCGACCGATTTTCCTCGACCCCATCGACTCGAGCCGCCAAACCGATACATCAATCGACCGCAACGCACAGAGAACCATCAATTGAGAGGGACGGAGGAACATTATACAGATCAGAAGGCTGACCGAGGTGCCTGCACAGGTACGACGATCTTTTCGAGGAGGAGCGCGAAGAGGTTGGCAAGGCTCTGAAGCGCCTTTCTCCCAAGGAGAGCTACGACCGCATTTACCGCATCCGCCGCGCTGTCCAGTGCAGCTACCAGCACAAGATCCTGCCCAAGGCCGACTGGACCAAGCCCGAGGAGGTGAGCGCCCCCTTCCCCCCCCGAAAGAAGATGATGACGATGGGAAACCTTTCGTTGGCCGGCACACCCCAATTGATCCCAGTACATGGATGAAACACATGGCAACAGGAGACTGACGAGTATGAACAGGACGTCCCCTACCTCCGCCCCCTGATCGAGCAGGTTGAGACCGAGATGGCTGAGCAGAAGGCTCTGGACTCGCTCGAGGTGATCAAGAAGCACTAAACAACGTGCTTGGGTCTGCCTATGTAAAGTACCTGAGGGGAGAGAGAGGCAAGGAGGTGGGAAAGCGCTTACGATGGCGTCGTTGGTTTCGCGATGCAGCATGATAGAGAGAGAGCCTGGCTGGAGGGTTGTGTAAGCTACCTATGTATAGACTCTGGGGTTGTCTCAATCGGAACTCCCTCTCTACCCTATTCTGTTGTTGTGTTACGCTGTGTCGCCTTTGAGCTGCTTTGCTGTTTTGACTCGGCACTCGATGTTCTGGCATTGGTCTTGTGAAGCATGAACGTCTGAGCTGAGATGGAACACTTCAAGAATCACCCAAAATTGGCGACAGAGCGAGTTCAGAGTAGGAAGGATGATTAAAGGCCATATTCGTCACGTCGTTACTTTACACTCCCAATTCAAGCACATACATTGTCGGCATGACCAGTGTCTCCACGACTTGCTCTCTCAAGACCCATTTCACCTCGAAGGTACAACCAGCAGCCACTACGCGTTGCCAGGCTTCTCATCTGTGTCAATGTGCCAGACGACGTAGTTCGGCAAGCCAACGACCCTGTAGCCCGCCCTCTTAGCCATCTTTGCGAAACCCTCCGTCTCGGCCTGGTTCTCAAAAGCGTAGCAAGGGAAGTTGATGCCTGTCGGGATTAGCCTGTCGAATTGACTTTCGGAAGAAAGGGGAGGCTGCAAACCTGATCGGTGCACATCAGCCTTGACAACAATATTGACGCCGCCAATGCCATCCAGGTCGATTTCCTCGTCCTTATTCTGGGTGCGATCGCCCATCTTGGCCATGTAGGTGCGGCCGGTCTTATACTGACTATAGCCTGTGTTTCGCAAGTCAGATTGCGAGCCAGGAGACAGAGGAGAGGGGGTCGGAACATAATACCTTCGGCAAGGACGACATCTTTGCTGAGCTTGTTGGCCAGAATACGACCCTTGTTGGACTCAACCCAAGAGTTGTAGTCGAAGCGGCCCTCAATATCCACACCATCCACGATGCGATGGAACCAAACATCTGTGAGAGTCAGGTCAACACCATGTTCCAGACCACAAGCATGAAAGCCTAGACTTACTCGGCACCAGGATATCGACATCATGCGCAATGAAGTCCTCGATAATGGCTGCAGGGTTCTCCACAATATCGACGTCTCTCCAGTATACCCAGGAGTGCTCCGGCTTCATCGCGACCGATAAGAGGTAGTTCCTCGCCCGCCCCAGCGCCTTACGACGAGGGCCCTGGGCTTCGAAAGAATGCCTCTCCTCTACATTTTGGCTGAGATGGAACTTGAAATCCTTCTCAACTACCGTGATACTGCGGAAGGGAACTGAGTCGGTCCGCTTCTGGAGCCTGTCGGCCTCGGCAGCCAGCACGGCGAGGGTGTCATCATTAGAGTCACCGACCAGGAACGCGAGGTCGATCAGTTGGTGAGGGTACGTCAGCTGGCTGATGAGCTCAAAGTATTTGGCCAAATAGGGCGCGGCGTCCTTGAGAGGTGTCAGAATCAATACTTTCTCCTTGTTCGCGACAGCTTTGCGCGTGGATACGATGGGGTTCATGTCGATATTCTTGATCGTTGGGGAGTCGACTTCGATGGGCGTGTGGGGATTGAAAAGAACAGGCGTCTGTAGGTATTGGCTCCAGGCTGCTCGCTCGTTGCTCGTCATGTCCATTGGTGCTTTTGAGGGGCCCCAGCAGTAATATCTGTCGTCAAACAGTCGTCAGCAGAGGCTTTTTTGATCATGGTAGTCGGCTCATGGCAGAGCCACTGACCTGTCGTGGGGACGGCCGGAGATGCCGCGCCAGAGAAGCATCACGACTCCAGCCAGGAGAATGTATGCGAGAGCCCGATGCCTAGTCAGGTACAGCCATATTGTCCTTGAAGCGGGTATCTTTCCACGCGTTGGCTTCCACCCGGGACCGCTGTTGCTGGGGAGAATCATTTTAAGATCGTCGCTCAAGTCATTGGAAGAGGCGGGGTTGATGTCGTCTCGAGGAGCTCGTAGATCTTCAGTACTTCAAACAGAGCTTCAGGGTTGAGCAAAGAATCTCTCGGAGGAGGAGTCGCGGGGTCCCTGTCTGTCGGTCAGTGAGGCCTGGTCGAGTGTTATCGAGTCCTGGTTCTGTTCGCCGCGCAGCCTAGCACGTACAGCTCTCCTAAGAGTAAATGGGTCGAGGATGCCAATCCAGAATAATTTCGGTCACCGACGCATGGGCTTGATTCGCGACGATTGATGCGCTCGAGGCTTGGACAATCGAGCTCCACCGCCCGCTACTGCACCTTGACGGCAGGGGACAGGTTCCACTAAAATAGCACTCATTTTAGCGCCTCAAGCACTGCCCGAGCTCTAGACGTCGCCTTTGAACCCAATGTGCCCCCCCCCCCCCCCCCCCCCCCCCCGTCAGTTTTAGGAACCCCATTTCTGGTCCGACTCTGACACCCTTCATGGGATGGATTATTCTACCAAGGGCAGCCTCATCATTGTGTATATCCAACTCTGGCAATTGGACTGCTTACTTGGGCATGAAAATTCGATCTCAGGATGGCAAGCCTTCCCAATGCCAGGTATACAGCAAGGGACTCGCTCTCCATTACTGGTGAAGTGGGGGTCATTGGGGTGCCTTCCAGATGGCGAAGGGTGGATGACAAAGAAAGGGCGCGGCGACGTCACTTTCCAATGGTTGTAAGTCGTGAATCTCAACGACATCGCATAATCTAAGAGAACCAACAACATCTTCACGCCTGGTCGGTATCTTCCAGACCACCAATTCACATTTGCAGACCAGGTTCATTCCCTCTCACTCGGAACGAGGGCCTGCTGCACTCCCGTCTCGTCTCATAGTGGACGAAGCGACTCGCGACCTGCCGCATTTGCATCACGTTCATATTTCCTCTCACCACCACGCTGCACCACACAATTCGAGGTGGCCCAGCCATTGGCGTCTGGAAGCACCTCAGAATCGAAAGGCACATTCCGGAGGCCATCATCAAGCTGCACCACGTGCGCCAGGTCGTACGGGCTCCCGCCACCCTTCGAGCAAACATGTCGTCTCGCCGTTCAGCCCGCCTCAGCGCCCAGACGGCCACGAAGGTTGAGCCTCCGGCGTCGGCTGCCCCGCCAAAGGGTCGGAAGCGAAAGATCACAGCCGATGTCGGGCCTGAAGAAGCACCGTTACAGCCGCCCGCCTTCCCGGTGACACCTCCGAGGAGGCGTACGCAGAGACCCGCTGCTGTGCCCCCAGTGACGCCCACGCCCAGTGCCGTCGGCCTCATGGCTGAACGTCTCAATGGCACGGCTAAGAAGCCGCGCACCGCAGCTGTTGCTCGCCTCGCCGATTCAAACCGGACAAATGCCCCATTGCTGTCGCCCGAATCCTCGCGCGTGGTCGCGCCTAGGCGCACGGTTGAGCCGAGCTCTGCATCTCCGTCCAAAGCCAGCCGCCTCGCTCCGATGTCCTCCCTAGTATCCGAAGTGAACTCTCAGCCGACTACGACTGAAAACATTCTTGCTAAGGCTTGTGCGCATCTCATTCGTGTCGATCCACGGATGAAGCCTCTCATCGACAAGCATCCCTGCCAGGTCTTCTCTCCTGAAGGACTAGCTGAGAAAATTGACCCATTTGAAAGTCTCTGCAGTGGCATCATTTCTCAACAAGTCTCTGGAGCGGCTGCGAAGTCCATCAAGGCCAAATTTGTGGCGCTTTTCGCTGAGTCCGACCTGGTCGCCGGCAGGTTTCCGCACCCTCCTCAGGTAGCAGCCCAGACTATTGAGCACCTACGAACAGCGGGCTTGTCACAACGCAAGGCTGAATATGTCAAAGGCATTGCTGAAAAGTTTGCGGGTGGCGAGCTCAGCGCACAGCTGCTGGCAGAGGCACCTTATGCTGAAGTGTTGGAAAAGCTCATAGCCATTCGGGGCCTGGGCCAGTGGTCAGTCGAAATGTTCGCATGCTTCGCGCTGAAGAGGATGGATATCTTCTCTCTTGGGGACTTGGGCGTGCAGAGGGGCATGGCAGCGTTCGAAGGCCGAGATGTCGCAAAGCTCAAGGCCAAAGGCGGTGGCAAGTGGAAATATATGTCAGAGAAGGACATGATTGACATCTCGGACAAGTTTGCGCCCTATCGAAGCCTCTTCATGTGGTACATGTGGCGAGTCGAGGAAACAGACATAAGTACACTGGAATAAAAGGATCATTTTGTTCATCTCATGCCGTTTTGCTCTCGGGTCCTTACAAGTCATCATCATTTTGTGAGACAAGGTATTGGGTTTCGCACTCGGTAGCAAAACAGGCCTGAGCAATGTTATATCGGTGACGACCAGAGACCATCACCACGTAGCAAAAATCAAGAAGGAAAATCGGGCACCGAGATAGGTGATACTTGCGATGGAAGTCAAGGCGGTGACAACACGTACGTCCCATTTGAAAGCGAGGTATAGTTCAAATGCGTTGAAGCCCACTTCGATGAAAGGACCACCCGCCTTCGGACTTCGACGCGGGACACTGTTGAAGAAGGTCAGTCAACAGACTTCTGGAAATCTCCACCGTCTACGTCTCAATTGGTGTTCCTCGAGTGGTCTCAAGTGAGACGAAAGAGATCACAGACTTTCAGCGCGTCGTCATGCGATCCCTCCGCATTGAAAAAGACATTGCCGCTGGAAGAGCATGGGACGGCCCGACAGAGTAAGGTGGAGGAGCTAGCGAGGACCCAAGCGCACTACATCAGAAGTTGTCGCCATGCCATCAGCGGTCGCTAGGGCGTCTGTTGGCCAAAGAACCCTCCAGACTAGCAAGCTGGCCACAAATGACAATACTGATCAAAAGCGCCCAGGGCGCTCGAATAGGGCCTCGGTATCAGGAGTCAGTGTCATCAATGGTGGGTAGAAGCCATGCGCACCGAACTGCCCCGGCGAGCTTGGGAAACAGAGGTCGGGACAGTCTAGAACGGGCTTGTGATTTGAACCCCAGTTGTTGGCCTGCGCATTGCAGCTGGCAATCCTGGTGTGTGCAAGGAAGAGGTGGGTGGGTGGAACGGGAGAGATTTTGTGCACCCCTGGGGTGAAATGGCCCACCCATTCAAGCCGGATTTGCACGCATCACGTTTTCCACGGACGATTCTCTCCCTGTCTTTTGCGGGCTTGTGGCTTGGCGTGGCGAGATGGAGATCTAGTTTTGCATCTCTCCCCAGCTTGTGTCACCAAACAAAGCTGTTGTGGGAGGCTTCAGAGGCCTCGGAGGGGCAAAGGGGAGGGCCGATGGGAGGGGGCTTACGAGATGCCCAGGCAAGCCAGGACACTCGTATCGACGGGCCCGGTTGGCAATGCACTGTTCACAACAGAGTGCGAGCTAGAGGGTGCAAATGCGAATGGGCCGAAAGTCACGTCGGTGCTGCGATGGGGCTGTATGCTCCGTTGGTTGCCCCGCTGCCAGCTGTGCCAGCATGCCGCTTCTCATGTTCGGTTATGATTTGTACTGCGTCATCACCGGATAAGACGTCGGTCGATAGGGTACCAGAGAGCCTCCTGGATCGTCTGGACTCGCAGTTGGATGAAACAACCTCGCGCTGGCCAGCAAGAAATAGCAATGAGGAAACGAGGATGGGTGGGCCAGTGCTGTGCTGCGCAGTGGGACGTGTGCGCGCGGACGTGTGTGGTGGACGCGTCCCAGCTCGATTGTTCAACGAGTTCATCAACGAAGAATCATGAGTGGGCCGCTGAATCGGGCGGACTGACTCTGGATACAGGCACGGCTCGGGGGTGGCAACGGGGATTGCCCAAAGTCCGGTGTTGACGTTGATCGTCTGGAAGCAAGATGGGCAAATCTCGCCAAACCACGATTGCAGAAATTGGGCCGTGGTCCATCCCATTGCCCACAGCATGTCTGCCAGGACCTCAGGAGCTCTCGGGTTCTGCCGCTGTATTCCCAGTCAGTTCCAATCAGGCAGGTTTCCGTTGCTTCTGATATGATGGAAGATCAAACAAAAGTTGGAACACGAGCTGGGGAGACTGAACTTGACTCGTCGGAGGAATGGGACAAGGAGGGAGCCAGTATGGAAGATGCCCGGAAGAGCTGCCAGGTTCCTCCTCTCCTACCTTCAAGCCTGTACTCTGTGTTCAGTGTTCAGTACGAGGAGGGAATGGCTTGCGGAACGTGGAAACCGATTGTCTGGCATCTGGGTACGGGTGCGGGAACGGTTGTAGCAAGAGTAGGCAGCCAAGCCCAGTGCACATCGTACACCTTACAGCAGACTGGTTGTTACCTCGTGCACTATCTGATGCCTATCTCGCATCTGTAAAGGGAGGCGGGACCGAGCACGCATCAACGAAGGAAGGCGCGATGGACGCAAATCGTGAATGAGCAATGTGCCGTCAGGCAAGGTCGAGCGACTGTGACTGCAACAAACCAGGCAGGTCAGGGCGTGACTATGGTAACCCCCCTGCAAATGCATCCTCCAACGACCCCCCCCCCCCCCACCACCAACCCACCGGGGATACCCACCCCTGATGGTCTTGATTGTGAGTAGCAAATCAACATTCCGTGCCTTGCTCCACCCCCCCTGTCTCCCCTGCTCATCGTGCCCATCCTGGCCAAAAGTGCGAGAGCAGCGACGAGGCATCGCGCACGGTAACAAGCCACATCCACGCCAGCAGTTCGCCCCTCGCTTCTGGGGATTTGGCTTTTCTCTTCCCCGTCCGCACGTCTCGTCTTGTTGCTGTCTTTCCCACCTGCTCCTCCTCCCTTTTGCGACAGCTTCACTTTCACCTGGCCAATCTCTCCTTGTGCTTGCTTTGGTTTTCGTACACTCGTTAATATACAGGATCAGATCTAGCTTTTAGTTCTCTTCCTGCTCTGCCCCTTTTTACTGTACTTCTAACGAAGAAGACGAATCATCATCCATATCAACAAAGGTACGTTCAACGACGACTTGTACTGTTATTTGAAAAAACAAAACACCACACCCATCATCTCCAATGCTCGCAGCCACTGGGGAGGGAATCCATTGAGGAATGTCAACATCACTAGCCGCTTGGATGGCCATCACGACCCTCACCTCACCTACTGGCACGCGAAGGCCGTTGCCCCTAGATTCCGGAATCTCCGGCATGGCCTCTCCCTTTTTGGTCCCCACGACCCAATTCCCTCACCGCGCTCGCCCTTGAATCACAAATGTCAAATGCCTCCTGCCTGTCTGACCCATGAGCTCCTGCCCGCAACGGCAACTTGACCAGCAGAGGGGAAGTAGTCTGGGGAGCAAACGACCCGACAACCAACACGACTCCGCCGCCCTTGTGTCTCGGGCTTCAACCTTTTTATCTGCCCATCTTCATATCCCACCCACCTGCCATCAACACCAATCCAAACAGCAAACAACCCCAGTGCAGTTTTGGAACGGAGATCGATAGTCTTTACTACCCGTCTTGGTTTTTTTCTTGGCCCGCTGTCCGGTTCACTGCTGGTCCACCCCAAGCATCATCAAACTCTTCGATTATTCTTCTTCGCAACATCCAGCTTGCAAGCTGTTCTTACTTAGCTGCGAACCCCACGCTGACCACAACCACCGACACTCAGATCACTCGTCGAAACCGGTAGCAATGTACACCACCATGAAGCTCGTCCCTGCCATTCTGGCCGTCGGTGCCTCCGTCGCCTCTGGTAAGTACATCTACAACGCCAAAAAGTTAGCTCGGCGTTCGTCCGGTTGCTAACGTTTCACCCCAGCCCAGTCCAGCATCTGCTCGGCCGCGACCTACACCATCACCAATGTCGCCGAGGCCACCGCCATCCCCTGCAGGACCATGGAGTCGATTGAGATCTCCTCTGACCTGACTGGTTCCGTTACTATTGACGGTCCTACCCGCCTCAGGGGCAACCTGATCGTCAACAACGCCACTCAACTCGTCAGCCTGGCCAGTTCTTCGCTCACCACCATTGATGGTCGCTTCGAGCTGATCGGCCTCGAGCTGCTCAACGACCTTCGATTCACCGCCCTGACCGCTGTTGATACCATCGAGTGGGTTACGCTCCCTGCTCTCGGCACGGTCGTCTTCGGTACCGCCGGTGTCACCAGTGCCAGCAGTGTTCGTATCTCCAACACGGATCTTCGCGAGCTGGACGGACTGAACCTCGCCTCCGTCGACGAGATGTTTATCAACAACAACGACCGTCTGCTGTCCTACAGCACTCAGCTCGCCAACGTCTCGAAGAAGCTCGAGATTGACTCCAACGGCGCCGCCCTTAACGTCACCCTCGCCAACCTGGTCTGGGCCCAGGAGCTCATCATCAACAACGCCGCCAGCGTCCTGGTTCCTTCCCTCGAGGTCATCAACGGCTCCATGCGTTTCGATCAGTGCAGCTTCACTTCTTTCACTGCCCCCAACCTGACCGAGTTCAAGGAGGGTGACATTTCGTTCATTAACAACCCTGAGCTCACCAACATCTCCTTCCCCCTTCTTGAGACCCTTGGTGGATCCCTCACCATTGTCAACAACTCTGAGCTCGCCGCTATCAACGGTTTCCCCGAGCTCGCCGAGATTGGTGGTGCCGTTCTCCTCGGTGGTGACTTCGAGTCGTAAGTCGACAAACACTAGCCTACATTACACACATTTACTGACAATCGTCACAGCGTCGAGCTCCCTTCCCTCGATGACGCCCGTGGCGCCTTCGACGTCCGCAGCACTGAGAACATTGACGACTCTTGCGCCTTCTTCGATGATATGGAGAGCCGTCAGATCCGTGGCGAGTACAACTGCAGGGGTGGTGACGAGAACGCCAACGAGGCCAACTCTACCGACGGTGGCTCCAGCAGCAACGGTGGCTCTAGCAACAACAACGACGACAGCGCCAGCACCATGCTTGGTACCAACATGGCCGCTCTCGTTACCGTTGCCGTCATTGGCGGTATCGCTCAGCTCATTCTGTAAAGACAACCATACTGAAAATATGGGCTCGGATGTTGTGGCGTTCTCCGTACATGCTTTCTTTCTTTCTGGTTTCTTTGCGATGACGCGATTCCCGAACCGGCACCCCTAGGTACGAGGAACCGATAGACTTAATACTGGACGATGGTTAGAGACGAAGACGCCCGACACTGCCGCATCGGTCTGTGCTGTGAGGTACCTGCTTGATGTAACCATGCCGCCTGATTAACCGACACTTGTTGCTCGCAACATGTGAGACCGGCCGCAGCTTCTGGGTCGGGGTATTCAGACCCTTCATACAACATGAACAGCGACCATCAAATATACGATGAGTGTCAAGCAACCAGTACAAGCCCAAATTTTCGTTCGCGTGTGTTGGAGATTTTTTGATTAATATCATACGTGGCAGTAGTCCATCAGGCGGACACACACTTTAGCATTGCTGGATGGCTTGGACGGTCTCCAGCCTACGTGTAAACTCCGAGCTCGAATTGCTCCGTATCGTAGAACCTGGCCGTCACGGTATTACCGTTGAATACACGGCCATTCAGCTCACTCACAGCCTATGTGGTTGTTAAAAATGATGTACGGATGGTTGAAGCTACAGCAGGCTTGTTGCTCACCCGGAGACCGGACACTTGGTCTGTGAACTTGATGAAAACCTGGCGGTTCTCGACGTCGAAATACAGGCGCTCCACGCGGCCATACTGTTAGGTCGTCAGCACAAATGTGTCCGTCACGGTCCATATACATGACAAAAAGTGACAATGGAGACGGCCATACCTTCTCGCCGCACTCCTCGCCGATCTCCTGCCCGAGGCCGCTGGCGATCTCCCCTTGCAGGTCTTCCATGCCCTCGAGCATGTTGCGCAGGACGATGACGTTGCTCATGGACCCGTATCCGGAGGCGGCAGAAGCACCCTCGTCGCGGCGCTGGCCGCCGATGATCTTGGCCTTGTTGGCGGGGTCGCGCCATCCGCCGCCCTCGGCATCGCTCTTCTTCTTGCGCTTCTCGACCTGGACGCGGAGAGGGTTGATGATGCCGGACTCGTCGGCGCCGAGGCCAGAGCCCTTTGTCCAGCCATACTTGGACATCAGGCGCTGGGCAAAGCCCGCCTGGCCTGGACGGAGGGAGCGGGGGGCTTCGGACTCGGGGACGTGGTTTTCGGAGTGAGGGTCTGGGTCGAGGCCGAGGGATGGTGGTGGGGAGTCGGGGACATTCTTCCCGGAGGGCTTGGGAGGGGAGTAGCGTACGGGGGCGCGGGAGATGGTCGCTGTCGCTGTTGGTTCGGGAGGTGGGGGGAGGGGAGGCGGGATGAGGTACAGAGGAGGCGGCGCGGGTGCTTTGGAAAGAGCCTGTCTTCGAGCATATACGTCTTCGGCCGTCGCATCGTCGGCAAGCTGAGCACCTGTCGGTGGAGAAGGGGGAGGCGGCGCAAAGGAGTAGCTTGACGGCGGAGCAAACTGGTCTGAAGATCTGTCAGTGGGAGCAGAAAAGATTGGGCCACGCATGTACGCACTCGCTGTCGGCCGGCTGTCTCTGGCGCTGTCGTCATCACTGTCATCGCTAAAGCTCTTCTTCCTGCGATGCCTGTAAAGTACAGCCTTCCAGTCTTGGACCTCGTGTATGCGCTCGTCGCTGTGGAGGTACTCCTCGACGTTCGTAGGCCTTGTAGGATCATAGATTTCATCCCAATCCGTTTCCAGCTGGTGGTGGAACTTCTTCTTCTTCTTTTTGCGCCCGCCGCGCTGGCGCTTCTCCATGCTGTATGGCATTTCATCGTCGCCCGCCGCAGCCCAGTCGGCGAGGCTCGTCTTCTGTTGGGGCGCCGCGCCGGCCGACGTGTTCGAGGGCGCTGGCGCCGCCGAAGTCGTTGATGCGAAAGAAGGTGGCGGCAGATTTGGTGTGGCCTTGGGGAAGCTAGGTTTGGCTTTCGCAGCCTTGGCCTGCGGACGGCGTATCGGTTGGAAGCGAAGAGCTGAGAGATGTGAGCACGTCGGTGTGAACGAACAAGAGGGCGGGAGGTTAAGGACATGGGTCTAGTGGTTTCTTCGCCGCCGCTTCGTCGCTGGGAAGCACTGCGTCGCCGTTGTGGTTGTAGCGAACGGGCGCGCTGGAGATTGTCGCGGAGGGGTCTGAAGCTGGATCCAGGAGGTTCGCATATAGAGAGAGCCCTCCCCGCGCAGGCGGCGGCGGAGGAGGCGCGGCCATGGTTTCCGCGTCGTACGAGGTATTTGTTTCCAATGGTCGGAAATTCAAATGGTGAAGTGCCGTATGGTTTCGTCGATATGGTGTTTTGGAAAGCCTGGTCTGGCGTAGGGGTCTGTCCAAAGAGGTACCCAAGGTAAGGTACCTAAGGTAGGTAGGTAGGTAAGGTAGGTCTGAAGAAGTTGCGGAAGTGCATATTTAGGAGTACCGTATCCGAGTAAGCTTCGAATTGACAGTCCGCCGTAGTCAACGGAGATCAGACGTCTTGACCCCCTGCTGCAGCAGCACGAACCGATCCAGGAATAGCTAATAACGCATGCTCGGAATCCACTCGCTTCGCCCGAGTAAGTCAAGTGTTGCCAAGGGACAAGCTGCAAGCTCCAAGCACGCAATGACAGCATTCATACCCCTGGTCCGTTTCGACTTCGACATCGACTCCCCAGATAATCCTCATTCTTCAACTCCTGTTGCCGACTGAGGCTGTTCTGATCGAATAGAGCGTTGACCGTCTCTTGTATCCATCTACCTTGCCAGCTTCTCATCTTCGTAATCTATCCTCTCATCTTTTATCTTCGCTCTACTTCGTGGTCCGCTTATCGGAGCTGGGATCGCCCGTCAACTCTGCGTACATATCTACCACATCAATCATGGCGTTGACGCTTCAGACGGCCATCAAGGGTGCCGGCAGCTCTACTGCTATCATCGTCCCTTCAAAGCCCAACCCGTTGACCGTCTCGTACAGCGATCTCATTCGGGAGACAGCCTCGTTCCAGCAAAAGCTCGCCGCCATTGGTGTCACCAAGGGTTCCCCAGTCTCTATTGCGACCGTCAACTCGTACGAGTTCATCATCTCGTTTCTCGCCGCTTCATGGCAGCGCGGAGTAGCTGCTCCTCTGAACCCGGCCTATAAGCAGGATGAATTTGAATTCTACATCGAGGACGTCAAGTCTGCCATTGTCCTCGTCCCTCGGGGTGCCTATCAGAGCAATGCTCCAGCTGTGAAGGCCGCCAAGAAGTTCAACGCAGCCATTGCCGAGACGTACTGGGATGCCTCGAAGAAGGAGGTTGCTCTTGATGTTAAGGAGCTGGGCCAGCTCCAGGGCAAGCCTCAGGAGAAGATCCTCAAGCCTGAGTCGAGCGATGTTGCCCTTGTTCTGCACACTAGGTGAGTTGATCACGCACCCCTTTGGCTTTCGAGTATCCAGGACTGACCGTAACGCCAGCGGAACAACTTCAAGGCCCAAGGTCGTGCCCCTCACGCACGCGAACCTGACCAGGACCATGAGTGAGTGGTCAAACAAGGACACTTGAATCACCGCTGATCAAATGACAGGCAACATCCAGAAGACCTACGAGCTCACCGACAAGGACCGCACCATGCTCGTCATGCCCCTGTTCCACGTCCACGGTCTACTCTGCGGTCTCTTGGCCCCCTTCTTCTCCGGCGGATCCATGGTCGTTCCGACCAAATTCTCTGCCGGAGAATTTTGGCAGGACTTCATCGCTCACAAGGCCAACTGGTACACTGCTGTTCCCACCATCCATCAGATTCTCCTGAAGAACCCGACGCCCAATCCTCTCCCTGCCATCCGCTTCATCCGCTCTTGCTCCTCCCCACTCTCTCCGACTGTCTTCCACAACCTCGAGAAAGCGTACAAGGCCCCCGTCCTTGAGGCCTACGCCATGACCGAGGCTGCCCACCAGATGACTTCCAACCCCCTCCCCCCGGCCAAACGCAAGCCCGGCACCGTCGGTCTCGGCCAGGGCGTCGAGGTCAAGATCCTCAATGACCAGGGCGCCGAGCTCGCCCAGGGCGCCGAGGGCGAGATCTGCATCAAGGGCGAGAATGTCACGCACGGGTACCTCAACAACGCCGCCGCCAACGAGTCCTCCTTCACCGCCTCCGGCTTCTTCCGCACCGGAGACCAGGGCAAGCTCGACGAGGACGGCTACGTCATCATCACGGGCCGCATCAAGGAGCTCATCAACAAGGGCGGCGAGAAGATCAGCCCCATCGAACTCGACAACGTCTTCACGCGCCACCCCGCCGTTTCGGAGGCCGTCAGCTTCGCCATCCCCGACGACATGTACGGACAGGATATTGGCGTCGCTGTGGTGCTCAAACCCGGGGAGAAACTCGAGCAGGATGAGCTGCGCAAGTGGATCGCCGACAAGCTGGCCAAGTTCAAGGTGCCCAAGAAGGTAATCGTCAGGTTTTGTGTCAGATCGAGAGGCGCTTCATTAACTTACTTTTAGATGTACTTCACCGAAACCATGCCCAAAACGGCGACTGGTAAGATTCAGCGCCGCATTGTCGCAGAGATTATGCAGAAGCAGGACGTGCCCAAGGCGAAGCTGTAGATGAATGCCGCCGATAGAATAGATGTAGACGAGAAGATGATCAGAGGGGTGCTCTGTCGGATGTCGTGGTCTACAACACGTGCCAAATTCAGAATAGATCGATAGTGGCTAGGAAAATAGACAAGACGGGGACTCAGCAGAGCTCGAGCTTCATTTACTCGATGTTTTCTTGGACGGCCCAGACAACTACTCATTTACTTGAGTGACGATGGGTATGTCTGGCAACGTCGTGTGGTACTTCCTAACACAAGGATGAACCTGGTGACGAATCGACTCGCTCATGTTGAAGCTATCTCAAAATCATACACTTCTGTATCGCTGTCTAAAGCATCAGCGCCGTATCTCAACTCCTTGCTAGCTAGAAGGGGACGTCTCAAAACAGTCATGGGACCCTCATAAAATGAACTCCTCCTTCAACCAGTGCTTCAGAACGGCTCTGCCCTCGCTGAAAGACTCTTTCTCCCATCGAACGATGATGGCGGCATGACTGTGCCGGTCGCGGTGAATCCAGACGGGGTATTTGCGCCAGTTTAGTCTATCCAGGGACTCGATCATACTGAACTGGTAGGGGGCCAGCGCGAGGGTACGTTGCGAAGGTATGGACATCCGGCGCTCTCGAGCAAGCGCCTTAGAATCTTCCGAGTCCATTTCCAGCGGCTCATCGTCTTCTTCTGTTTCAGTCCCAAGGTAGTCCTGATGCTGCGTGTTGTTGAGCGCCTCGTACGCTTGCTCGACCTCGGTGCGGATCTCGTTGATCCAGAGGGGGAAACTCCGATAGTCGGTGACGCGGACACCTGCCAATCCCTTCTCGTGCAGGCGAATCCGCTTCGACGAAAGGACGGTCTGGATGCATGAGTTGATAAGAAACCCAATGATTCCAATGGGGACAAAGATGGTGACAGCCAAGATGAAGGGAACGCGACGAAGCCAGGATAGGGTGGTGGCAGCAAAAGATGAGAAGGTTGCGGGAGACCCTAGGTTCGGCTTGGGTGAGACGGGATGTTGAGGGTCCAGGACAACGTCTCCGTAATCCTTGAGATAGTTGACTTGTATTGATGACAGGTCGCGGTAGGGGTCGGTCTTGGCGATGCAGGTGGTGTAGAAGACCGCGCTCTTGTCGTTGACTACGTTGCTGTACAAGGTGTGTCGCTTGAACTTCTTCAGGCCCGACATGAAGATCGAATTGGGATCCGCTAAAACCACCAAGAGAGGCCGGCCTGTGTCGCGGAACTTGTCGATGGTGAACAGCTGACGTCCAGACATGGAGAGGGTCCTTGCGCCGAGGACGTTCCAGACGTGGTTGTGCCATCCTTTAAGAGGAGTGCGAACACCGAGGTGGGGTGAGGCGAAGGTGGTGAAGTTCTGGGGCCCAGCGTCAGTGAGAGGCTCTCGACTCAACATCAAGGGGGGTCTTACCATGCACTCGAGCTCATCCAGCAAGCCTTTCGCGTAGAGGAGGCCGACAGCATAGCGCGCGACCAAACCACCGAGTGAGTAGCCAACGATGCTGATCTTGGTGATCCTGCCTCCTTTCTTCTCGATCAAGCCCAGCTCCTCCTCAATCTCGGCGCAAACACGTTCGCCGCCGCGCTCGATGCCATCGTAGGTAAAGCTTCCG
The DNA here is from genome assembly GCA_002851675.1 of Verticillium nubilum. NCBI lineage: Eukaryota > Fungi > Ascomycota > Sordariomycetes > Glomerellales > Plectosphaerellaceae > Verticillium > Verticillium nubilum. Next base: position 250,340 of record NMXI01000012.1, read on the forward strand.
CTGTTCCGCTTAGCGAGGAGAAGGTAAAGCTTGTCGGCAGAATGCTGAGATCGTAAGCTTTTCGCAATGTTGGCCATGTGGTTGGGATTACCCCAAAGCTATCGGCGGCAGCGGGTGGTTAGCGGATACAGGCATACAACGCAAAGCGTGGAGTGAGTGACGTAGGTGATTCTAGACGTACCCCATGAACCAAGACGCAGAGATGGTCAGCCTCTGCGGTACCGCCGGTGTAATCCATGATGCAAGAGTAGTCGGATGAGATCAGGGACCGGTCGATAGAACGTACGGAAAAGGGCAACAACGTGTGGGACACGGAAAGTGGTGAGCTGATTGAAGAGGGTATGCGCCTACTACAAGACGCGACCCTCCCCAACAAGCCCGTGGCGAAGCTGAACGGCCGCCAGAGGCTCGGGTGGTTTGAGGCCGCGCGCGAGTCCCCTGGGTGCCCCTCCGACCCCAACACAGTCCCAACTCCAGGCGACTTGGCTCCGAGCTTTCAGGCTCTCAGGTGGACGCGTCTCTTCTGGACCGCCCACTCCCAAGTCCAACTCACTTCGAAGGACGGCACCTTATCTGATTGATGTCGAGGTCAGACAGGGGTTGGGGACAGCTTCTCGTGATAAGTGGTGATGACGATATGCCCCCTTCTACAGTCCAAAACAGCTTGATGTTTGTAGGAATGGGAGTCAAATGAACTCCGGTTGCACCTGAAGTGGGAGAGCGGGCTTTATATGATGCTCAAGAGATAATTGCCCCTGCAAAGACCCGCGTTCGTACTCCGGAGTCGCAGTCGTACAGCGGCGGGCGCTTTGGACCGTGGTACTGATAAGGACGGCGGGATGCGGCAAGCCATGGTGGCTTCCAAGAACCTCACCGCCACGAGCCCACAGAGGTGTTTATCAGATTGGAGATAGAGACTGCCAAGGGGGAGGGAGGTCGTCCGACACCCTGCCCGGCAAGTCGATCCTGATTGCCGAAGCCATGGGGTCTCGTGTCGAGATGCTTCCTGGATACGGGGGCAAGGGGACAGAGGCAATGATGAAGGGTCTCAGTGCGGGTGGCAATCGGTTTGAGAGTGGTGAACCCCGACAAGAGGGTAGGAGAGACTGCGATCAGTGTCTTGTGAAGGCATCATGATGCAAGTTCAACTCCGGATTCCTCGCCCTCGGATACTTACCTAAGGTACTTTAGGTAAGCTATTTGCGCATGTCTTGTGGCTGCCTGTTTGATGCCATTTGGAAAGAGCGATGGGCCTCTGTTGGCCAATAGGGGTTGTTGAGTCTTAACTGCCAAACTGCTGTTCATGGCACCTGCTGTCACTGGTCCTCAGCTGGAGACAGTGGGTGCAACAGACGCCCATCCATGGCCAGCGACTTACCTAATCTTGGTCGGGCGATCAACTTCATCTCATCCCTGGACTCTCTGACCCTGATCCGCCAACTGACGAACAATGCACCCTTCATATCAGGGTTGGCGACGACACACGAGACACCTTTGACGTCTGAGGTCGTCACATCCCGTCTCCGATGCCAACGGTCACACCATATGGGCATGAACTTGTGTGCATCTCATGCCTCGTTTGACAGCATTTGTCCTATACCTCTCATGATCGCCCGCCTTCATCATTCATCCACGATTTCATTGGTTCATAAGCATCTTCCATACTCGACGACGAAACCCACCCATCTTGACACCGTCAACCTCACCACCCCGTAGGTTCCCTTTCCTTCAGGTCTCTCAATTGTCCCGGTGTGGTGTAAACTGGCCTCTCGATTTACCCGCAGCCTTGGAGACTGCCCGACGCATGTCGTTGAATGGGCGTGTAATTCGCTGGCAGTTCAAAGAAAACTTGCTTGCCATATCACCCAGGCCGCCTGCATCTACCTTGCGTAGTCCTGCATTCAATGAAATCAAGACCCAAAAATGCTGACCAGATTTGCAGAGGTTGCCGCGTCAGCTACCTACTGAGGTACCTTACCTAGCTTGTAGCCCCAACACAAGATGGCTTCTTTCCTGAACCTCAAACACCTCCCTTGCCCTGCTGGGGAGACTTGCACGGCCTTCCAGTGCATGTTCGGGCATAAAAAAGACAAAGCTTCCGATCCCGCCCCTCCCCCACAAGTCGTGAAGCCAGGCACGTCTCGTCAGAGACCAGACGACGAGTCGGCATCCCTCCAGGATAGTCCCAGGAAGCGCCAGAGAACCGAGCAAGTTGTCTCGCCTTCACTGACTGCCGCGACACTTGAGCGAACCTTCACGTCTGCGAAAACCACCTCGAAACCTATCATCCCGACCCGGAGTACAGATGACAGCCTGTCCAGCCGAGCTCGGCCCATCTCACCGCCACCTTTAAGCAGGCCAGCTACCCCATCGACAACAGTCGCTCAGCGCTCTTCGTCGACTCACAACCCAAACAAGACGCCTGCTAAGAACCGCTTTGCTCTTGCCTCCAGTACCCCATCAGCGACAAGATCATCCATCAAGAAGGTCCCGGGATCCATTAATACACCATCATCAACAGGCGGGTCGAAAGCTCGTCCTGTGAACGCCGTCTCCGCTTCTTCTTCTTCTTCAACGCCTGACCCATCATCCAAATCTAGGAAGGCAGAGACACTTAATCCTCGCCTCCTCAAGGCATCCCCTGCCACCTACCAAACAAGAGTCAAACTCTTGAAGATGCTACATCAAGAGTACACTCGACTCAACAAAGAACTCAAGAAAGACGCCAAGGGTGACGACACCCAACTTGTGCTATCTGACCAGGAACTTATCTGGAAGGCGCTTGATGAGGAAGAGAAGTGCGCGGTTGAGAAGCCCAGTATTTACAGCAACGTCATAAAAAACCGAATCATGCAGTACAAACGGATGGCCGTCAAACAGTGGACGGAGGAGCGTCGCACTGAGCGGCAAAGTCGGAATCAGAAGGCACGAACCGATAAAAACTCTCCAGGGACCCCCAAGGCAATCAGTACGGGACTGAAACCTGTGCAAGAAGTTCAGATACTCCGCCGTCTCGTTACCTCAATCGAAGGTCTCGACGCCCATGGCTATGTTCCTACCCTTCCCACTGAAGCTGAAATTACGAAAGCACGCCAAGGCCTCGAAGCTGCCCAAGGATGGGAAAAGTGTGATCGGTGCGACAAACGCTTCCAAGTCTTTCCTGGCCGCCGCGATGAAGACGGCGCTCTTACCTCTGGCGGTGTGTGCACACATCATTATGGCAAAACGTACTTCCCCGAACGACAGCAAGGCGACCGTTCCAAGCAACAGAAACGATATCGTTGCTGTGGAACACAAGTGGGAGATTCCGTTGGCTGCACCGAAACCCCGCACCACGTCTTCAAGGCAACTGATCCCAAACGACTGGCTGCAGTCATGGACTACGCAGAGACGCCAGCGAATCCGTCTGTGCCATCAACTAGGGCCGTCTGCTTCGACTGCGAAATGTGCTATACGGTTAACGGACTAGAGCTCGTCCGTCTGACGGCTACTGCCTGGCCCAGCGGCGAGACCATGCTCGACGTCCTGGTGCAACCCCTTGGAGAGATTCTCGACCTGAATTCCCGCTTCTCGGGCGTCTGGCCAGATGACATGTCACGAGCTGAACTGTGGACCAGCAAAGAGACTCCCCCAATCGATGTCGGCACTAAAATTCAAGATTCGGCCAGCAAGAAAAAGACAGCGATGAGGATTGTCCCATCGCCAGAGGCAGCGCGCGACCTTCTTTTCTCCCTCATTGCCCCTGAAACACCCCTAATTGGGCATGGCTTAGAGAATGATCTCAACTCCGTCCGCATAATTCACCCCACCCTGGTAGACACTGTGCTGCTGAACCCGCACAAGCACGGGCTACCGTATCGATATGGCCTCAAGATGCTCATGGAAACCCTACTGAATCGCAAGATCCAAATGGAGACGCATGGAAAGATACAAGGACACGACTCGGCGGAGGATGCTCGAGCTGCGGGAGAATTGGCTCACCTTAAGGTCATGGAAGAATGGCAGAACATGCGGTTCAAAGGTTGGAAGTTGGACAAGACCACAGGTGACTTCGTTCCGCCCAAGGACGCGTCAATTGAAGAGATGAGTGGTGGTGTTGATGATACGAAGTTAACCGTCGAGTTCCTCGAGGCTGTACATTAGTCCCGTTCACAGTATCGGATGGTTGGGAGCTCTTGAAGATTTGGCATAGCATTGGTCAGCGGCATTGGGATTCACTTGGGCGTTACGGCGAAAGCCGTGAGAGACTCGGTAGTTCACGTCAATCTGGTCCATGACCAACAGGCGGTTTGCACATCGATCCCGGAGTTTCGTAGTCAGCGTGACATGTGCATGGTCACTTTGAGTCTCGGAGCAAACGCCGCTCGTGCTCGGCAGTCGGGTCCCAAGTCTCCTGAGATTGGGAGAACGGCCATTCAGTTAATAATGATGAAGACGGCGATGGTTGACTCGCATACGGCATACAGTCTCACCAGCACGCATCGGAAAGGGGAAATACGTAGAATTACACTCATTGAAGTGGCGTCCGGCCGCGGCCGCTCCGGCCTCAATACTAGTACATATACTGTTCATCCACACATTACCGCCCAACGTTCAGAAGCATCTGGCTGCCCCCAGACTTGCCACCACCGGGCAGGTATACCACGTTGGGGTTGGAAGACAGCGTGGACGCAATTTCCCTGCTCGCCTCAATCTTACGGATCTGAATGAGGCCGTCGCCGGACTTGGCAATGGCCTTGGCAATGGCGTCGGCACTCTCTGCCTCACCCTCGGCGCGGATGACGTTGGCCTGGCGCTCCTGCTCGGCCTTCTCGACGATGAAGCGCGCACGCTCGGCATCTTGCTGGGCAATCTGCTTCTGCTCGACGGCCTTGGTGAACTCCTTGCCAAAGGTCATGTGGGTGATGGACACGTCCTCGAGGGCGATGTTGAATTCGGCGGCGCGACGGGTGAGGTCAGAGCGGATGCGCTGGGAGACGGCCTCACGCTGCGTGATGAGCTCCGCAGCGTCAAACTGGGCAACGATGGACTTGAGAACCTCGTTGCCGATGGAGGGGAGGACACGCTCGTCGTAGTCGGCGCCGAGGTTCTGGGGACGGAGGGTCAGTGTTGCGGTTCGTATGGAGACATGGTAGAAACAGCAGTCTAGGATCAGAAAGACACCTACTTGGTAAATCTTGGGCAACGCCTTGACTTCCGGCCTGTGCAGCACCCTCAGCGTTAAGCTGACCATCTGCAAGTCCTTGCTACCCGTCATGGTGGCGATGCTCCTAGGCTTGGTCCGCACGTCGAAGACGATGCTCTTTTGCAGCCAAGGAATTAGGAAGTGTGTGCCCTCGTTGATTACTTCCTCCTTCACACCCTGTACTCTGTCGAAAATGACTGCCCTGGAGCCGCCGCGGACATCGTACATGGCGGTCGAGAGAAGACTGGCGCCAAAGAATGCCGGCACTGCCGCTTTGGAGATGAAGTTAAGGGCTGCGGCCATTTTGAAGAATGTGTGATGCCCGGGCGACAAGGTGAGGTATGTGTTCGCGGGTGGGAGCGATACGGATTCGACGGTAGAGATGGTGATCGTTTGTCGGAGGTTTGAAGCTGCTCAAAAGCTCGAAGTGCACGTAAAGCCTGGGTGGAGCTAAGAGGTGCTCTGTACCGCGCCCGTCATGGAAATTATCGACCAGGGGACATGAAGATCGGGGTTGTTGCAGTAAAAGGGGCGCTAAACCGCTTCGGATGCACTTCGGCAAGAACCTCGACAGGATTTCGAACCTCATCCGATTGATCCTCTTCGACCCTCCAAGCACCTTCAATTCGACACAGACCTCGTGCGTCACCCCCGATTCGACAACATGAGACCTTCCCAGATCCTGCTCGGCGGCGGCGGCGTCCCTAAGGGCAAATTCAACCAGTAAGACCACATGCGCTGGCGCAATGGACCGGGCGCTGTGCGGCTTTTCCCCTAAGACCGGAGAGTCGTGACTGGCGACCACCCGGTCCTTCAGCTGTCATTGGTTTCATGAATTCATTTCTAACGGGCCTCCTAGCTTCCTCGGCGACTGGGGTAACATCGGTTAGTACTCACTTCCCCTGCGGCGCAACAACCGGCATCATGCGATAGGCATCTGGCCTGGCAGGCTCGAACGAAGCAATGGCGACAGACGAAGCATTGGCGGCGACGAACAACTTGCTAGACAGCTCATTGAACGATGATCGGCTGCCAGGCGGTATGAAAGGAAGGAAACGTATCTAACAATTAGCAGGTGGCGAGAAGCAGCGTGGCATCATCACCTTCGGTGTCTCCCCCAACCGCCAGAACCCCTTCGCCGGCGCCGGCCACGACGCTGTCTTCAACACCTTCCGCCGCTTCCGCGGCTCTGTCCTCTACGTCGTCCCCCCCCTGGTTGTTGCCTACTACGCCATGGACTGGGCTATCCACCGGTGCGTTTCCCAGACATTTGTCGACCAAGCAACGCCGCGACATCGGAATCGCTAACGTGCAGTAGCAACGAGTACCTGAACTCCAAGGCCGGTCTGGCCGAGTTCGCTGATGAGGAGGAATAAATTTAAGCGATCAGAGGATAAATGATTAGACGGCGAGACCCTTGTGTCAAAACACTTGTACATCAGCTGAGCGAGGGAGGGAATAGAGCTATTCCAATTGAGTTACGGATACCGACAATTAGGATCATTGTGACAATAACGTGTCGGGCTCGATACTGTTATGCTTTGCAGACCCCTTTCAGTGTTTCATGTTCGTATAGCAAGCAAGGTGCTCGGTCTCTTGCCTGATAGGCCTCATTATATTAGACCTTGACCATTACCTGAGTAACGAACAAGCGACCAGCCTATGGAGAGAACAGAACTTAGCTTCGCGTCTAGATTTCTGTCTGCAGTGCGGCCATTTGACGTATCAGGGCAATATCATCGAAACATAACTGCCTTTTTTTCATTAGCAACCCAGAGTCTCTCATTGGTGAGAATAGTTCGGGCCACTTGCCATCAGGGACTCGTCGGCGTTCACTCTCTCAAACTAATTTGTTGAACAAAGCTGGAAATTTTGAGCAAAAACAAGGTCAAAAGCTACCACGGTGATTCGCGGAAGGGCTGGATCTCTTTAATTCGAGGTTGGAGGCTGAACAGAGGAAGTTTGCTCTGGGTTGCTTATAGATCACGTGATGAGGTGTACTCACCGAGTGCTTCCCATGATCGATCCTCACCGAGACTCGGCTCGGATATACTTCGCCCCAGTCGCCGCTCCAATTGGCAGGCACACGGCCAGCTCCCCGCAAAAAAATCCGAAGGGAAAAATTTCGAGCTCTTTGGGACTTGCTGCAGCAGCGACGATACCTCAAACGACTTGATCGCCCTCTTCGAATTCAGCCACACCGAAGTCGCCCAACACTACCACCAGTGACCAATTCTTCACGTCGAAATCAATTCAAACCGTAGCAATGGCGTCCGAGCGCCCCGAGAAGAAGGAGAAGAAGGACAAGAAGCGCTCCGAGGCCGACGGCGTTTCCAAGACCAAGAAGGATAAGAAGGACAAGAAGGACAAGAAGGAGAAGCTCGAGCGCGCCCTCGATGAGCACATCCAGACCGATGCCGTCGCTGCCGCCGTCGCGCCCGTCGTCGAGACTGATGGTGCCGTCAAGAAGGTTGGCCCCATCATCCCCGGCGCCACAGTGCCGTTCGCCGTGCCGCTGGCCGACGATAAGGCGATGAAGAAGATCATGAAGACGATCCGCAAGTGTGAGTCTTTCAGGCAGCGCTCTCCCTCAATTGGGACACTCCTCAATCGCCTGTTTACAAGTGCTAACTCATCCCCGCAGCCGCCAAGAACAACACCCTCAAGCGCGGCGTGAAGGAGGTCGTCAAGACACTCCGCAAGTCCCCGCCCGCCGCTCCCGGCCGTACCTCCTTCCCCGGCGTCCTCATCATCGCCGCCGATATCTCGCCCATGGATGTCATTGCCCACCTGCCTGTGCTTTGCGAGGACCACAACGTGCCCTACATCTTCGTCCCCTCGCGTGCCGAGCTCGGAGCCGCCGCCAAGACGAAGCGCCCGACGTCCGTCGTTATGGTCATGGAGACGGCGTCCGCCGCCGGTGCCAAGAAGGCCGAGAAGAAGGAGAAGGACGACGAGGACGACGGCGAGGACTTCAAGGAGTCGTACGACGCGCTTGTTAAGCTCGTGCAGAAGGAGACGGCGAGGCAGGCTTTCTGGGCATAGGCGTTTGTCGACTGATGTCTGGATCGGGTCGTTGCAGTCGAGACAGGATAGAAGGGGAGCGGCTGGCCGCCGACGGGTGCTGCACCCCTCGTGAGCTGGCGAACGGCGAAAGATGAGGCGAGAGGAAGTGTTCAGGATTGCCAGGCAGCTTTGTGGGTATGGTGGTGTATTATACCTCCTGGCCATGTCGTGCGGCAGGGACATAACGGATGGGACCGGCGTTTGGTGTCGAGTATTGCTTCGCACTCAAAATATGACGAACGATTTGTTGACTGGGTGTTTTGTGAGTGCTGTGCTGCTACTGTTGGTCGCGAATGATATGACGGTCGTGGACAAGCGCTTGACCTACCTCGAAGCAATACGTGAACGCACACTAGGCGAGAGGTACTGACATTGCTTCAAATCACGGTCTAACATATTCAGATCCGTAAGACAGAGGTACGAAGTGGGACCAAGTACGTTAAGAGGCAAGTTCTCATTTCATTATCTCTAAACTCCTAAACCTTCCATGGCCCAGACTAATAGCACATGAAGCGCCGGCTGCTGATTCCTGTCATCTGCTCGCCAGACTGCCCCGTTTGAATTGCGACTTTAGGAACGACCCGACATCATCCCTTTACTCGAAGGGGTTGGTGCGGGTGCCCCACCAGGTCAGGAAGACGGACAGACCGACCGTCTCGAAGACCTTGGCGAGGACACTGACGCCGACGGTGTCAAGAGCACGCCTCTCGATGAAGACCTCGGAGATGTACTAAGCGAGGGCGAAACGTCAGTAAAGTTCAGAAGCAACGTGGAACGAGGGCAGACGTACACCAGGGGCGGCAGTGGCGGCGAAGATCAAGGCACCAAGGTAGGAGGCGCCCTTGTAGGACAGAGTGCCAGTGGCGTTGATGAGAGCACCGACACCGTAAGCCTGGAGGGCGGAGCCGACGAGGGAAGTGCCCCAGGCGACGGCGGCAGAGGAAGCCTCCTTAGACTTGGCGAACTCCTCCTTGGAGTTGGCTGCCTTCGCGCGCTGGTAAGTCTGGCCGAAGAGGGGGCCGAGAACTAGAGGTGGTCATGTGAGAAGGCATGTTCACCAAAGCTGGAGTGCGGGGAAAGCATTGAAACTTACCAGCCAACTCAGCGGTGTGGTTGAAAATGGTGCCGAGGGCAATGGCCGAGGGCTTGACGGGGGGGAGATCTGTTGATGGCACGTTAGGATGATGTCTTAGGGGTCGTGTGCTGATCCGATGATGATGGATTATCGCGGCATCATGTTAGAGCATCTCAAGGGAGTTGACAAGACAGATACAGAGCGCGTAACCACAACAGAAGCCATCCTCACCAGGGAATGATTACTTACAGTGCAGAGACATGTTGACTGGTGGTTTGGGGTATCGTGAACTGGAAGGAGAGGTGAAGTTCGATTGTTGTTCGTTATGACGGTGTGGCAGAAGGGAGAGTGACGGCAGAGGAGGGGACGCGGCAGGCTTTTATGGGAGGAGACATGGAACGGGGGAGGGAGCTGGGAAGCTCCCCTTGTCCCTTGTCCTCAGGCTGTCACACGAATTGTCGGCCAGGAGCTTCTTCCTGGGTAGCTACTCGCCTGCTTTTGCCCCTCAGCCCGTGACCCAGACTCCAAAACATCCTCGGGGAACCCCCTCAGGCAAGTAAGGTAGTGTACATGATTGGGATAGGCGCTACGGGCAACAGATCGTGTACCATAGCCGGGATCGGTCAATTCAGTAACGGTGCTAATTACCACCCGCCGCTGCTTAGGGGCAACTGGAGGGGGCGCGGCTGGAGTGAGCATGCTGGAACAAGCTGCTCGCACCCGCCCCAAAGCCCAGCCAGTGTCGTCACCTGTGCAATGATGTCACCATAACCGAGTCCAGATGCCCACCTCCTTCACACCCAGCTCACTGATTCTCTTCCCAGCCCTCCGCTTGCGCTAGCAGGCTAGGTCTCGATTGGCCTAAGCTGCATGAACATCAAACCCACACGCCCCACATGCCCCCATTGGCCCCAGCTCCAGCTCCCGCAATGATGTTCTGGCCCGCTCCAACCCGCACATTGCCAGGGCAATAGCAGGGGGCCGGCCTGTCTGCTCACCGATCCTCGATTGCCCTTACGGAGCGTATTCTCCTGTCTTCACCTCGCCTCACCTCGCCTCACCTCATCTCACCTCGGCCAGAATCTGATGCCAGGTCTTCTTCATATCAAGTGGCGCCTTGATCTGACCGCGACGGGGAACATGCTTCAGAGAAGCTCGTTTCCTTAACTGTGGCTGTGCACTCCATTGAAACTCCCATCCTACTCCGTGTCCTGTTTCCAGAAACGAATCCACATCACATTCCGATCCCATTTTCCCTGTCTGCTGCACTCGTTGATGGGCCGGCATGATGGAACTATCGCGTCATCGTGCCATGATTGTGCGCTAATCCTCCTTCTCCCTCCCTGGTCTCTCTCTGCCTTTCTCTGTCTCCCCACCCTTGCTGCGTCCGCCTCGGCCATGATCTGCTGCACCCGGATCACCTTAGCCCAGGAACGTCGAATGCCAACAATGACGCCTGGGTGGTTTCCTGGTCATCAGTGAAACAGGCAAAAAGACGGCATGGTCGTCCTCAGTACGCTCTTTTCTACCCGATGAAGAAAGAAAGAAGAAAAGGCACGGTCACGTTCCGTTCAGCTGCATTGGTGACAAACGTGAATAGCATTGCACAAAAATCCGCTCTCGGAGCCTTGGACACGACCGCGATCCCTCGATGCTGGCTTCGTTGCGCCGACCCACTTGGAAACTCCATCCCTCCCTCCGAAAAATAATAATCCACAACACCGCTGTTGGTACACATTCAATCGCTTTCAGGCGTAGTTGAAGCCGCCGAATGCTCTCATTCTCCGTTCTCACTCTCGCCTCAATCCAAGTCTTCATTCCGACTATGCCATGTGCTGTCCGTCTTCGCCGCCCCTCAGCGCAAGCAACGCCCGCACGTCCGAAACGTACTGCAGTCCCTCGAGGAGGGGCACCAGGTGCAAGAGGTCGTTGTCCGTGGGGTCGTTGATCCAGCCTTGGATGGGTATCGCGTTGTCTGCAAGGCGAAGAAGAACGTGTCAGAAAGCGCACCGCCACCATGTATGCCAGAGTGGTCGTACCTTGGTGGAACATATAGCTCAGCGGGCTATTGTCTAGAATCATGACCCTGCTGAGGTCAGGTTCGACGGAACTCAGGTCTTTAATAAAAGCGCCTTGTCGGAACGTGCAGTGCTGACGATAGTAACGAGCCGAGAAAAACTTCCTCTCCGATTCGAGCCAATCTATGACAGGGTCGGCGTACTCCTGCACTGAGGCGGTAAAGACCACCAGATTGTACCACTTACACACCTGGACGCTGAAGATTAGCACGCGACGTGTCGTACACATGATCAGCGAAGGGCCTTACCCTGCGAAGGAAGTCGTCGCAATAGGGCCGCTTGTTGACCCAGTAGAGAATGGGGTGCTGCGGTCCAAGCGACGTCTGCCCTCCAGCACCAACGTAGGTCTGGTTCAGCCTGACCTCGACCATGTGCCCAGTACTCATGCGTCCTCCCTTGGACATGCTGTGTATCAATGTTTCGTCCAGATCTAAGATCAACGTCTTTTGGTACTTCCGATCGGCGGGCTCGATATTGAGGTATGAAGGTTGTCGACGGGGGATCAGAGGGCGAGGGGGCGCTGGTGTTCTGGGGTACTTTGTCAAGGCGCCGGCAGGTGATGTAGGCGACTTAAGCTGAGCAGAGATATCCGCGACGAGGGTGCCATCACTGCGTTTGGCCTGAGCGCTGGCGGATTGAGTCTTTCGATGCTTTCGGAGTCCGTCCTCGCTGTGCAACTTGATACGTATCGACCTACGAGACGGAGAGATTTCTTCCGCGTCTTGGAGAGTCTTCGAGCGAGTGTGTCGTTGTGCGGAGCTGCGGTGCTTGTTCCTGCGATCAGGGTCCGATTCGGATTCGGAGGAGAGGCCAGACGAGGATGACCCGGACGATCCCACAGGTCGAGACAGTGTACCATACCCACCGCCAGAAGAAGGGAGGCGTAAGCCGGTCTTCTCGTCGAAGGAACCGGGTTCGTGCGCCAACTTGTCATTGTGCGCGCCAAACAACTTCCTCAGCTGAGAGAGTGGCGCAAACGCGCCTGAGCTGTCGTACAGGCAGGCGATCAAGTAGACGCCAGGTGCAGCCAGGGTAGAGAAGAACCAACGTATCGAGTTGATGAAAGTTGTGGCGAGGGATCGCGGCAGAGAATGCCATGTCGTAGACCGCAAACCGGATCCTTTGGATTCGTTCATGAGGTGAGTGAATTCACCCGGCGCATCGGTCCCGGCGGCAGACTCGTCGAACTTTTCCGACGTCACAGTCGCCGAGGGGTCGTCATCGAGGGTGCTGTCCCCGCGCTTCCGGTCCAGCTCGCCCATGCCTGGGTCATCATCTGACTCTACTGCTAAGCCTATGGAGCCGAAAGAGTTCGAGCGGGAGGGGCCAGGGCTCGGGGGCGGCGACACCCGTGACGTGATTATGTTCAAGGAGTTCATCTTGGATAAGATATGCAGTCCATAGGGTACAGAAAGGCAGAATCGAGGGAGGCCACAGCAGGTGTTGGGAGGTCAAAGACCAGAATAATTAGGCAGTCGCAGATCGCGTAGACGGAGGAGCTGCTGCGAACGCGCCGACAGAAAGGGAGCGATGTAGAATCGGTTGAGTCCAGACAAGGTGCCAAAAAAACGAGCGGACGGCGACCCGGAGGGTTCGTGTGAATTGGAATCGAAGACAGTCAATGGGGGTGTATTTCCCCAGAGAAAGTGAGGATCACCTCGTCGCCATAAATGATGTTCAAGCAAAAGGGCTCCTCTTCAGCGATGCGCTCTTTTCGGTAAGATGGCGGGGATGACAAGCGAATCTGGTGTTTATCGAAGGGTTGGTCGCTGATGCAGGTCTGGATTTAATGCAACGTTCGGTCGGACGTGGAGGGCACCTCAGGTGGTGGTTCGGCTTCGGCTTCGAATGATGATTGTGTTTCGCGCAGAGAGGGAAACTCAACGTCGTGAATACGTCAACTCGCTGCAATCAAATGCAGCTCTGCGCGGGCAATGTCGAATGTCGATAATTGTGCCACGGCAAGCAGACTGAGGATCAAAGAGGGCACTGGCAGGCTGGGCTCTCGGAAAGCGAAGCTCAACAGTCTGTAGCACCTGGCCTGAGTGGGAGTCCGTGTCTGTGTCGGGTTAGAATGGACTGGGCTGATCCTTCCCACATTCAGTTGGGGCGACGGGACGAGGTTCACGTGTTCTGCGTTCTGTCTGGTCCATCCTCCTCTGGCGTGGGCTGCCGACGCCAAGCGACTACGTAATTGCACCTACGCCGGGGTCCTGGCTTGTGCTGGTGTGCTGCACGCCACCAAACTAGGAGTCCGTTTGGGCGACGAGTGTCCAGCTCTGGAGCAGGCCGTTACCAATACGGACGAGCATGTTCAACTCGGACATCATAGCTATCACCTGAGAATGCATACTACGCAAAGTGCTTGCTTCACGTTGAATTCCCAATATAAGGTTCTATATCAGCCTCGATCGCCCAAAGTTACCGGCCATTGTCGTTTGGAATAACTCGCCCTGTTGTCTCAAACGGTCGACAGCTCCTCATCTGTCATCCAATTCGTGGGCATTGAACACTAAGGTACATCGATGTGTCGATGTATGCCACTACAGGGGCTGGCCTGGAATGCGCAACGCGCATAGAGGCAGAGTCCCTTACGCACGTGATTCAACGCCTCAATTTGACCACTCGCTAACTGCCTATGGTTAGCGCAAGACCCGAGTTCCAAATGCTCCTTGGGAGGTACAACGCCGATGTACCTCCTCCACAGAGTGGGATGGTGCCGATCGTAGCTTTGACTCAGAATCACAAACCCTTCAATATCAGCCCTCCACGAAAGGCACCCGAAGACCAGGTACCCCTTTTTGCCTGCCTTCTACCTCCAGAACACCAGAATCTTGGCAATCGAGAATTGTGCCCTGGCCACCTACTTCGGCCCTCCTACCTCGAAAAAAACCCGCGCAACCCGATCGCCATACGCACACGGCGCAAGTAGCCACCCCGCGACGACACCCCCATACGAGGCAGAGCGATCGCACCTCTCTGCACCCTACACCACTGTCAACATGGCGGCCTTGAAACCGAGCCTCTCGGAACTCGAGAGATATCTCAAGTCTCTCAAGGGTAAGACGCTTGAGGCGTCAATTGACAGTCTTATCTCGTAAGATTACCATACAAATGCGCGCCAAGAAGTCCACCAGCTGAACAACTGCGCAGCCTCCTCAAGCGACGACAGATCTCAGGAGCAGAGCCATGCGCCGTCGCCACTGCACACATACTTCTCCAGGTTGTCGCCAAGACCAGATTTCAGGATGTTGACCAGATGCTCGAGAAGGTTCAGCAGGTCGGCTGTCGGCTTGTCGCGGCGCAACCCAAGGAGCTCGTCGTCGGCAACATTGTCAGGAGAGTGCTGGGCTTGATCCGTGACGAGGCCGCCGAGGACCGAAACGATGGAGGCGACGAGACGCCAAGCGATGTACAGATGACACCTACTGCTGTCGTTGCCGACGCGTCCAAGCTCGAGCACCAATGGCCCCCGTCCACATACACAAAGCAGGATGCTGGTGCAGACTATATATCCAGCGGGCCGCGACCTGCCCGGCCGGGCGCCTTAACGTCTGCCAGCTCCTTCTCTGTTCCCAAGACCCTGCTCTCTCTGTTAGAGGCCGCGCCTGCAGTGGACATGCACAGCACGGCGTCCGGATCGCCTTACATTGGCGCCGGTTCCCCTTACATTGGAGGTTCGGGTGTGTCCACTCCCATGCGAGGACAGCAGAGCAGAGTGAATGCAATCAGGGCAGAAATTATCGATGGCATCGAGGAGATCAAGGATGAGATTAGCCAGGTCGACGACCAGATCGCCTCGGCTGCCGAAGTGCAGATCCACCCAATGGACTACGTGCTGGTACACCAGCCGTCCGCCACTGTGCAAAAGTTCATCCTACGAGCGGCTGCCAAGAGGAGATTCACGGTGCTGATCGCGACCGAAGCAGCCCGCGGATCATCTGACGAGCCGCCATATGCTCATTTTAGAAAGAAGCTCTCGACGGCGGGCATTACATCAATCAATGTGATGAACGCTGGACTCATGGCGCACATGCCGCGCATCAACAAGGTTGTCCTCGGAGCCAGGTCGGTGCTCGCCAACGGCGGTGTCGTCACGGATGCAGGCGCTGGAATCATCGCAAGGGCGGCCAAAGAGCGTGGTACATCGGTGATTGTGCTCAGTGGCGTCTACAAGTTGAGCCCGGAGAGTTCGGTGGATGAGGAGAATCTGAACGAATGGGGCAGCTCGATGAGCCATGCGAGCTTCGCCGACGGACCGCTTGTCAACGGCGTGGATGTGCGGAGCGCTGCCACGGAACTTGTGCCAGCGGAGCTCATCGACACATACATCACCAACCTGTGAGTTGCCTTTCTCGGCATGACACACTGCACGTTGGAATGGGACTAACATCTTGACAGGGGCGCGCACTCTCGCAATCATCTCTCGACCATCATCGCGGATCATTACAAACAGGAGGATGTGGATTTTCAGCTTTGGGATGAGCTGGAGAGGTGAGGTCGAGCAATCGGCTAGCGAGTCGCTGCGGAAGATGCCAAGGCTGGCAAGAGGGAGCCGCCAGTTCACGGCGACGATGAAGATGATGAAACCCCCCGCCTTGGTCAAGATATCGAGGCATGGGCTCAGGGGTTCCATGGGATTCATTTATATCTGAGACGTGTCGGCGGCCAATCCGGCAGCCTCCAAGCTTTGAAGGGGGAAGATGAAAAGAAGCCGTGCCTGAGCAAAGAGCTTCGGAACCCGCGTAGGGCAATTGTGGCAGGTTCGGGCAGAGATCATATGCTGCTTTAAAGAAGGAGGGGGTGGCCGCGTAAGCAGATGCAGTGACGCGGAGGGCGGAATGGGGCCTGGGGTTTTTTTTTTCCCCTCCAACCCTTCGAAGGCCCTATCGCCGTCCCTTGCAAACGCTCGAGTCTGCCTTGCGCCCTGGATGCAAGTACCTTACCACGTACTGGCCGGGCCGCACTGAAATCAGGGCTGAACCGACGGATTGGTAGGGCTAGGAATAGGACAACAAGGGGAGCTCCCGGGTAGCCGAAGGAGGCAGCCGGCTCTGTGGGCTGCAATTCTCGTAAGGCTGCGTGATTGCCGTGATGTGTCATGTCACTTCAGAGTAATGGTACTTGAGAGTCAGATACCCTTCAAATCATTTCGCGTTGCCAATTGCTTGACTTGACCAAGGTAGCGTAACTACACGTTGCTTGGAAGGCAGCCAAGGCTTTGCACCTGAGGGAAAAGTTCCCTCTCGGACGGCATTCGGCAGGTCGAATCCACTGGAGGGAAGGATAGAAGGTACGACTGGTCCCTAAGCACACCAAACCCCCATCTGCCGTCGAGAACATGCTGCCTTGACACCACCACCACCACCAGCATCATAATCATCATCATCATCATCGTAATCAATCAATAACAAACTCGCCAATGCTAATTGTTCCGCCTCTATTCACCATTCCGGACGCAATCTTTATGAGGGCTTGTATTGTCATTCCCCCCCCCCAACCTTTCTCTCGCGACATATACCTGAGCTCACCTGAGAAGTCTTCTCTGTACCCGACAGCTAAAGTAAGGTACCAACAATACTGCTTTGCTACCTTGATTAGTCTCACCATGGACATTCCCGACCCCCCGCCACCATATTCGGAGACGGATGTTTCCTCCAATGGTCACTCCAACGAGACGACTACCGGTGCCGGCCCTCAATCGTCTGTTCTATCCGGCCGGCCCCCTCTTCTCCCAGGCTCTTCAGCATCGATGTCTCATACTCAGCCTGCGGCCACCTTGCCGCCTGGATCAGAGAACGAGGGAATCTATGCACGGTCTATGAGCAGTCGCCGTACAAATTCAGTTAGCGGGTCTTTCTTTCCAACCTCATCATCCTCTTCAGCGGCGGCACAGGACTACTTTGAAAGTCGTCCACTTCCCACCGGCTTTTTCCAAGAGCATCATATTACTCATACTATCTCTCTGCTGTCGTCTTCCCGCCCAGATGATTTCCCCTACAGCCAGGACTGGGCTGCACGCCATGTCAGCTCATCAGACTGGTACACCTTTCTGAACTTCCTCCTACCCAACCACGCCACTACTCGCAATGAGGCCATCATCGACCGCAAATTGCTGGCTGAGGAGAAAAGCATATATCCATCCTCCTCTGATGGCAGGGCCCGGGCCCATGCTTCAGTTCACCTTGAACAGCTCCGTCGGGCTTCCGCCGCGGATATAGCCGTGAATTTGCCCAATATTGGTGTCAGGCGAGAAGCAGAGGCTGTCACGGCAGAATGGAATGCATACTTTTTCCAACCGCGGGCTATGTGGGTGCGACTAGCCTTCGAGCAGTTTCCACTGCAGCGTCAAGCCGAGCATCGCCCTCATATGCCTGCTGCATGGGACTCCTCTTTCGACCGGCATCATCAACAAGGCGACCCTATTTCTTCTTTACCGGCACCGAACCAGCCAATATTGTTCCAGCCCTACTGGGTATCCCAGCCATATCAACAGCAGCAAACGCAAACGCAGCCCTCACGAAGTGGCTTCAACTTTGCTGGCATCAAGCTAAATGATGACGGCTTCTCCATCGGCAATACGTTTGTCGTAGATCGAAATGGTGTTCGAGTAGGGGGACTGGTCGCTGATACAAACGGCGTGAGCTATCGAGATAACGTCATCGCTGGACCCGGCATGTTCAGCGGAGGGTCCAGTCATGGCTATCCCGGGTCCGTGTACCACGGCACCCATCCCCACGTATATCATGGACCGCAGGTCGACGCCTACAGGCCAACCTCGTCACCTGGCTTCCCTCCCGGACAGCGTCCGCTCCCCGGATCGTTTCCGGCGGACGACCAGAAGCCATACACCCATCATGTTCCATTTACTCGGACTCATTCAGAGGCCCAGTCCATACAGAAGCACCTACGCAGAGGGTCTGAGTCACCATCAGGTTCTGAATCATCCATAAGCTACGAATCCTCTCTTAGCTCCCTTCCGGAATACGACGATCTCAGTACCTCACAACTTCCTATCTTCCAAAGGATACTTCATGCATGGTTAATTCAACCCGAAGACCACATTACGAAGCAGCATATTCAGCGTCTTAAAGCCGAACTAGTCGAGGCCAAACGGACGGAGTCAGAGTACCCGCCGCAAAGTATTGATAGCAAGGCAATGCGCGCGGAGATCAAAAGCCTGTCGCAGGCGTTCCGCGCGCTGAAGAGGGCACAGCGGGGGGTACGAAGAGAGCGCAGGCGGGAGAAGAGAGCGAGGAAGAAGGCCGAGCGAAAAGAGCGGCGTGGGCAGAGAAGAGAAAATAGTTTCGGATTAGGTATTGGGGGAAGCCCATTGAGCCTACCGGGAATCCCACCACCTCGGACCTCGTCGTCGGGAATGCTGCCACCGGGACCAAGCCCGATTATAGGACCGCCGGGTGGTTTCCCTCACGGCCCTTGGAACAGTGGTCCTATCTCTGCACCACCATTCGCTCCGCCTTTCGGCTATGCGTCCGGATTCGGACTTGGCCATGGTGGCGTGAGCCCTGGGGCATCTTATTCAGGGGCCCCTCAGACCAGAGCTTTGCCTGCGGGCACCGATCAGAGACAACGTGAAGCGGGTGAATTGCTTCATGCACCGAACAATCCGCACAAAAGATCACAAGCAAAGTTTAGCCAACTAGACGAGCTTGAAAAGAAGCTAGCACGCTGGTGTACGCAGCTGGACGAAGCTCGAGACGGTCAGCTGAAGGGCAAACAGGACAGGGAGAATGAGGCTGCGTCGATGACAACAACAGCCAGGGAGGAGACGGAATCAGCGAACGCTGGTAAGCAGGTGGAAAACAATCCGGAGACAGTCCGACTTGCGGAAGAGGTGGATCTGCTGACGCAGGACGTAAAGCGGTTGAGGGTGGAGGCGGATGAAGCATTCGCAAGAGAACTGGAAGAGCAAGAGAGAAGGCAAGCAGGAGCTAGCAGATAGCTCTCGTCTATCATCAGAAGCACAGTCCTTCATGTCTGACGCAGGTGCATGTGATGGAGAATACCCTGGTGAAGTACTTTGATCGGTGGCAGACTGCTGCGTCTGCGATGCGTCCTTGCAACCCCGGTTCTCTATTGTACGGCTCTATTGTACCGGCATGAACTTTGTGGCTCTTCTGGCCGCTCCAAACGCATAAGCTGCCGATGCTGATGAGCCCACCCACCACTGATTAGATGGTGAGTTCGTCTGGCTATCCGCTGGCGCATTTCATCATTATCCCACATCCTCCATTTCTTCAGCCACAAGGGGCACGATGATCGATCATCCATTTTGGCCTCACCACTCTTCTTCTTTTCTGTCCCGTTCCTCCTGCATCATATTGCGTCGGTTTCAATAGAGATAGATATGGGGATCGTCGATCATTCTCGTTCAAGACAGGCAGCTCTCGCCCTTTTTACTTTGATTCGTTCTTCTCCACCAGCTCACCGACGCCTAGCGCCTTGCCAACCTTCACCTTGCGCTTCGGCTCGCCATCAGTCTTCTTCTTCTTGCTGGGGTCGGAGCCGACGTCGCCGACGGCCTCGCCCTCGTCCTGGTCCTCACCCTGGCCCTGGGCGTCGCGCTCAGCCTCACGTTCCTCCCTGACACGGTCGCGAATGTCGGACAGGTCGAGGCGCATGCAGTAGGCGTCCTCGCCGTCGGCGTAGTACTTTGCCTCTGTCTTTTCAGAGGTGAAACCGAGGGTGTCACGGTAGAGGCGAATGGCGGCCTGGTTGCTGACGCGGACGTGAAGGGAGACGTATTGGGCGCCGAAGGTCTCGACCATGGCGAGCTGGGACTGGCGCATGATCTTCTCGGCGATGCCGAGGCGGCGGTGGGTGCGCATGACGGAGAGGGAGGTGATGTGACCGTGGGGGATGCCGTCGGCGGGCTCCTCCTCCATCTTGGCGAGGACATAGCCGACGATCTTGGGGTAATCGTAGGGCGTCTTTGCGGGGCGCGAGACGTCGACGGCGACGAAGCTGAGCTGGGGCCATGAGAGGGCGTGGTAGAGGTAGTACTTGAGGAAGTAGTTCTCGGGGAGGTTCTCGAGGTTGGCGTGCTGGATCAGCGGCAGGTCGGAGGATTTGAGGAGGCGGATATCCATAACGGCGGTTGTGTCTGTAATCGGTGGCAGATGTTGGCCTTGGTTTGGTCTTAGAGTCGTTCAAAATGGGCGTCGTGAGAATGCAGCAGCTGCAGTTGAGACTTTTCGATAGCTGTCTTGCGGTGTTGCGCCCCAGTGTCTGGCAATTGGCGTTTTGGAGGTGGAGATCTGCACAGGGTCCGCCTCTGGCTTGTGAGGTGGGGGGGGGGGTTGAGTGTGCGCGAACACAGGTTGCTGACATAAGGCAATCACAGCTTCCCCCTTGTCTGGGCATGGCGAAAGACCATTGGCGCGGATCAAACGTCATCACATCGCGGGGCACGAGCTCAGGTCGTGGCTGGCGTGGCGGGGTAGCTTCAGCGTCTTAGACCCGAGAGCAACCCCTGGGAGGGGTTCTGGAGGGGTCCTGGAGGGGTTCTGGCCGAAGCCAATTCGCTCGCCTCTTCGCTTCCCTAACTGTGCTGGCTTTTTTGCGCGGGACATTCCAGGAGATTAATGAACCGAGCCGGTTGGGTCTGGGTCTGGGTCTTGTTCGAGGTTACACGGTTCACGATATAAGTTAAGGGCCGATCGCTTCCTGTCGTCGTTTACCCCTCTCGTCTGCCTCTTGTCACCGTTGTGCTGATGATCTCTCTCTTCTCCCACCCATTTCATCCAGATACCCGGTCAAGCACCATTATCCATCCATATATCACATACACCAGAATATGTCTCGAGCACTCGATGGCAAGCTCGGCATCGTGACCGGTGCCGCTCGAGGTACGAACTGACTTTGACATACACCCCCCAGCGTCGCGTCGCACATGGCTAACCCCACCAACCCCAGGCATCGGTCTCGCCATTGCAGAGAACCTCGCCTCCAAGGGCTGCAACATTATCCTGGGCTACACGTCGGCTTCCTCCCAGCCCCGCGCTGAGAAGCTCGCCGCCGACCTCAAGAGCAAGCATAGCATCATCGCGCTGCCTGTGCAGGCCGATCTCGGCACCACCACCGGCCCTGCCACCTTGGTCGAGTCGGCAAAGAAGCAGGCCTCAGAGGCTGGCATCGCCAAGTTTCAGATCGACATCCTCGTCAACAATGCCGGTGTCGCCCTTAACAACCTCCTTCCCGACATCACCGTCGACCAGTTCGACACGTCCTACCGCGTCAACGTCCTCGGACCCCTCCTCCTCGTCCAAGCTGTTCAGCCCTACCTTCCCAACGACCGCTCCGGTCGTATCGTCAACCTTTCTTCCGTCAGCTCCTCGACCGGCTTCTTCGGCCAGAGCGTCTACGGCGGCACCAAGGCCGCCCTTGAGGCCATGACGCGCACCTGGGCCCGCGAGCTCAGCGAGAACGCGACTGTCAACGCCATCAACCCTGGCCCAGTCCTGACGGAGATGTACGAGAGCAACACGCCCGAGTTCAAGCGTTTCATCAAGGGCTTCATCGAGCACTCGCCCCTGATGAAGGCGCGCCCTGGCATTGACGACGACGCACTTGTGAAGGAGGCCGAGACGGCAGGCGGACGCCCAGCGTATGTTGGCGAGATTGCTGGCATTGTGGCCATGCTGGTGTCTGCTGAGTCTGCATGGTGCACTGGACAAGTGGTGTGCGCTAATGGTGGTATGCTGTTCGGGACACAGTAAGTCAGTGGATTGGAATGGAGATGGAAATGGAAATGTAACAAACAGAACGAAACCAGTAATGATGCATAAACTTAACACATGCCTCAACCTAGGGAAGGTGTAACGGGGCGTGAATAGAGTTCGGCCTCCGTTGTTCGGGCCCGGGCCCGAGCCCGAGTGGGTCCCTACCCGCCGGTCACTACCCAGACATGGCCATTACGTAGTGCCGTACAGCCGATGAACCTGCCCTGCATCACCGCCGACGTCATGCTCTCAGGCATCACGATCCCCATATCACCAGCGCACTCCTTTGTCACACCACCAAATATGACGCCGTCATGGCACAAACATCGATATTTACCAAGCTCATCTCCATTCGCCATACCTCAAGTTCACCTGCGATCAACGAATTGCCCTTCCTTGCATAGTCACAAACCAATACCTTGTCCGTGTCCGATCGCCACCGCCAGCTTTCGAATCCACATTCCACCGAAAATCGCACCCAGCGATAGCCTCGATATTTTCGGATCATAAGAATGTCGTCCACACAATCTTCTAGGCCGGGCTCGCACGTCTACGTCCTCCTGTGGCGCGACTGCGGTGGGAACGAGTTCGTCGCACTCGGCGCATACGCTCATCTGAAAGACGCCAACCAACAAGTCCATCGCCTTGGAAAGGAGCAGCTATCCGACGGCCTAGCGCACAGCACAATGGAGGCTGACCTTAAGGTCCAGGACTCGGAGCCTCTGCGGTGGGATACGGCGGATGGGATATCGTGCTGGGTGGAGCGGCACGAGGTCAAATAGGCACGAACAGATGGTGATTGAGAGGACGGAGCCGCGTCCAGCATATGTTGGGCTACGACGGCTTCTCTACAGCGGGGTGGAACAGTTGGTCCCCTGCTCATGGATTTTCTCGGGACTCGGCATCAGTTTTGGGAATGCTATTCAAGTGAGTGTCCGGGCTGTCGAACATGTGACGGGTGTCGAGGATGATTCGTGCGGACACGAGGCGCTGGTTGGTCTCGACATAGTGATTGTCAAGTTTACGCGCTCAGATGTCTCGCAAGTTGTTGAAAGTTTTGTGTTTGAGATACTAAAAGTAAGCGTTGTTTCCCAATATGTCTCTGCAACCTCTGCCGTGTCGGGTGCACGTAAAACCCACGCACGACTTGGCTCTGCCTGTATTCCCACCCAAGGTATTCCTACCGCTCGGCCAGCCATCGCCCAAACTCGCATGCGCCGCTTCCCTTAACTCAATATTCTTTCTTTCGTGGCTGTTGCTCATGCCTGTTCGATGTAAGTCCGATCGTGGGGGTTCTCGAAGGAAATCCCGTTGAACGCCTCCTAGTAATCCCGGGGGTTCCTCTCTCTGAGGAGATAGTCACCGCCTACGTACAGCGACTCCGAGTCCGAGCTCGAGTCTGAATCGTCTCCAGCATTGTAGTCGTCATGGGGCTTTGTGGTTTCCACAGTGTTTGGCACTGGATCGCGATTACGAACGAAGG
Source organism: Verticillium nubilum (assembly GCA_002851675.1). Lineage (NCBI taxonomy): Eukaryota > Fungi > Ascomycota > Sordariomycetes > Glomerellales > Plectosphaerellaceae > Verticillium > Verticillium nubilum. The sequence goes on from NMXI01000012.1 coordinate 273,969, forward strand.
CATTCGCTTGAGGTTTCTTATTGCCCTTGCCGGTTTGTGCGGCTGCTCGGTCCCGATCGACGATCTCATGTTCGCGACGAGCGCTCTGCTTCTGAGCTGGTGTGACTGTGACGCAGTTTCCAGGCTCATCTGTTGCGTCAGACTCGATGGTGCCCTGGTTCACATGCACTTGCTGCTGGCTGTTTTCGACATTGCGAACATCTGGTTCGTTCTTGCATGTCAGTTTGTTGTTCTTTTTCTGCAATTTTTTGACTCTATGTTTGACTGCATTGAGTTGCTGCCCAAACGACTCAGAGACAGACTTTGCAACCTGGACTTCCTGCTGGGCGTTATCGAATTGAGCCAGCAGTTCCCGATACCTTTCGGCAGATACAGCCTCCTGCTTGACCCGTGCTTCCCCTCTCCCGTGGACTGGGGCGCCTGCCTCGCCATCTTCAATCACTTGAGCGCGCTTGCGCTTCAGTTCCCGATTCTGACCGTCGATACGGAGGTGCAGTTTGTAAACGTCGCGAGCGTCTCTGGCTTGGAGCGAGAGTTCAACGGGGTCGAGAGCACCCTTTCCTCTTCTGAAGGCTTCCATAGCCTCACTGGCCTTGACCTGGAGGCGTCCCAAGTGCCTCCGAAGCAGGGGGTGCTCTTTGACGTTTGCAGATTTGCACAGGCTGGGGATTCTGCAAGCCGAGCAAGGGCGGCCGCTGCCAGAAATCAGGTTGCATTTGTGGGATTTTCTCCATACTTGGTAACGCATGGAAAGCAAACCTGTTCGGAAAGGCCTTCCACGTCAATCACTACGGGTGGAATCGAAGGCATATTGGGGCGAGAATTGTGAGATGTTGTGGATGGATGAGTTGTGGTGAAGTACCCTGTGGTGAGTAGATGAATGATGGTACTGGTGCTTTCCAGTCGCTGGGTTATTTACCTGAATATGTCGTGCCTGCCGCGGGCCATGCCTTCATGATGTTGGGAGATTTTCCGTCTGTGACTTTGAATGACAGTTGATCAATGGAGTTGGGTGGGTGTTCTAGAGAATAGATTGTGGCGATGGAGGTCGGCGAAGGTAAGTAGGAGCTTTTCGGGCAGCTTGCAGAAGAGTAATGCGAGTAAGTTACATGATCTAGTTTGAGGAATCTTGCGGGAGAGATCGGCCGTTGCACTGGCAGATAACTGAAGTTGGTTCGGGATGGCAGGACCAGCCTGGAATAGTGGAAAACGAACTATCTCTTGAAAGGCTGGGGGAAACTGCAGGCAGGAGATTACTCTATATCAGATTGGCCTGAGCCCTCCAGAATCAAAGTAAACATGTCGTCGCAGCTTTAGCGAGATGCTTCAAGCGAGAAAATAGTCAATACCGAACAACTGGGAATGGCGGAAGGCCGAGGCTAGGGTTCAGAACAATTTCTCACGATCGTGAGATTCCAAACTTCATTGCATCGATGAATATGCCGAGAAAAGCTACCAGTTACAGAAGCTCTAGACATGGTGAGCAGGCTTGATAATTTTTTAATTTTTTTTTAAAAAAAGCAAAGTACAGTAGGACTCATCAAATGATACTAAATGCTCATCACTTTGACATAGACCAAAGACTAACATTCGTGCTGATGGCATAAGAGTTGACGATGGATGGGGTTGATTGACCTGGCGGCTCAGCCCAACGCCGGCTCAAGCCGCCCGAAGGCCGGGCGGGCTCTAGCTTCTGCAGGAGGGTGGGGGCCCACGGGGCCAGGATCGTAATCCCAGCGCCCTGGTTCGCTGTGCGTCCTGATCATTCCAGGGGTCAGGTAGCTAATCCGAGTCTCAAGCTCCCCAATTTGAAGCTGTCTTGACTCCAAAAAAAACCCATGGCCAATATACCACTGATTTCTTCACCACCAAAGATTCGGCAGCCTCGAACAGTCCAGACACCCATGATGCGAACATCTCGGTTGTCTAAAGACACAGCCGCCCTGCTGGGCACAGTGCCCTCTCTACCATCCCCATCTCGTCGCACGACACGCAGCTCCCTCGCCCGCTTCGCCTTTCACGAGCCAACATCGCCGTCCTCCTCAGAAACTCCAGCGGCGCCATTGACCCCCGATATCGAAGATGGCCTCGAAATAAACCCCCGAAAACGCCGCCGAGGTGCGAAAGTCGAAATCGCGATAAAGGTGCCCCCTTCTCCCGACTCAAAGCCACCCTCCGAGTCCCCGCGAAAACGACGGAAACCTGCTCGCGTCATCAAAGGCGAATCGCCATCAGGCGACACCGTACAAGGCCCGTCGGACTGGGAGAAGATGTACGAGCTTGTCCGGCAGATGCGGATCTCCGGTCCCGCACGCGACGCTGCCGTCGATACCATGGGCTGCGAGCGCCTCTTCTCGCCGACAGCCAACGATCGCGACCGGCGCTTTCAGATCCTCATCTCCTTGATGATGTCAAGTCAGACGAAAGACACGGTCAATGCTGTCGCCATGGGCCGATTGCACGATGAACTACCACCACACGAACCCGGTGCGCAACCAGGATTGAACCTCGAGAACATCTTGGCCGTAGAGCCTACGAAGCTTAACGAGCTCATTAGGGTGGTAGGCTTCCACAACAACAAGACAAAGTACGAATTGACCCATAAAGACATACACTCAAAAAAAAAAATCACTTGGAGATAAACGCTAATGTTCGTTTCTTTCTAGGTTTATCAAACAGTCCGCTCTGCTCCTCCGCGACAACTTCGACTCCGACATCCCCCCCACCGTCGAAGGCCTCACCTCCCTTCCCGGTGTCGGCCCCAAGATGGCCCACCTCTGCCTCTCTGCCGCCTGGGGCCGCACCGAGGGCATCGGTGTCGACGTCCACGTCCACCGCATCACCAATATGTGGGGCTGGCACAAGACGGCCGGCCCCGAGGCGACGCGCCTCGCCCTCGAGGCATGGCTGCCCCGCGACCGATGGCACGAGATCAACACCCTGCTCGTCGGGCTCGGACAGACTGTGTGCCCCCCGCAGGCCGGCCGCCGGCGGTGCGGCGAGTGTGACCTTGGGCTGCGGGGGCTGTGCCGGGGGGCTGATCGGAAGAAGGTGGCACTGGGGCGGGCCGTGCAGGCGGAGGGACGGGACGAAAGCATAAAGGACGAGGAGGTCAAAGTGGAGGTCGCTTTAGAAGAGGTGGTCAAGCAGGACACGACAGATGAGGCCGTGCTGGAAGAGACGGTGGTCAGCATCAAGCAGGAGGCGATACATGACGAGTAAGCTGGCCAACTTCGCCCGCCCTTACCTGCTTGACAATGGCGGAGGCTAGGAAAGATGCGTGAGGCACCCGGAACACAGATCAGTTCCCAATTGCGAAGGCGCCTGCAGCACACAAACGCACGCACGCGCGTGCCCAGACACACAATGGCGGCCACATCCCACATCCCGCGACTGCGACCGCGACCACGGCCATGGCGGCCCTGACCATGACGACTGGCCACGTAGCGGTGCATGTCAGGCCACCACCCACTCGCGTACGCACAGCCCGACGTTTTCGACTCGTCCTTACCAATAGAGGCCTGAAATCAAAGAGAGGTCACCGTGTCAGTCGCATGCAAACGAACGACTGTCGAGGCCCGAACCACCCCCGGCGACGACTGTGCTGCGACCACGACATTCGGCAGACGAACTACAAATCGCCTGGCGGGCCCGACCCCGCGCGATGGTGTCGGGCTGCGAGTCAGGTGGGCCAACAGTGCTGGGTCCGGGGCTGGGCGGGCATGACTGATACGATATCGGAGATAGCCCGGATTGAGGGCGGGCGGCCGGGCGAGTCTGGTACGGGTAGTTGGGAGATAACGGGGGTGATGGTGATGGCGAGATGGGGTGCCCGCTGAGTCGAGAGGAACCGATGAGTACAAGTCAAATTCACGTTGGGAGTCACAGGAACGAAGGACAAAGTTAAGTGTGCATTTTGCGTGTAATACTAAGAACTTTCGAATGAGGTGGTACATGTGCCACGCCATGGATTATGTACGAGTCTATCGAGTCTATTGAGGCTAGCCGAACCAGACCGACTCCTCGCGGCAAGTCCTTGAGCCACCACCAGGCCGGTCCACCGCCGTGACTGAGGGGTAACGCTTTGTTAACAAGTGAATAGCAAGATGCCACGAATGAGTACAGATGCAGTGTAAAGTGTAAACCAAATTTCATGAAAATGCTACCACCTAGGCTCCTGACTTGCAGTCCATTGCCGCCCAAAGGTATACTGAACGGAAGTAACGATGAGATCCCCCGGTACGCCGTGCGGAGGTGAGTCAAAAGTAAACGACTAAAATACAAAAACATGCTCTTCTGCGACGGCGAAGGCCGCATCGTCGCTCCTGTCGTTCATGAAGGACATTCATTACGTGTCCGAAGTGAAGCGCTTGAGGCCGCCCAGGCGATATCCTCCTATCACCCCGCGCCTCTCCTTTCCACTGTGACGGGCAAGTGTGTTGCTCGTTCGCATCGCCTGTAGCTCAGTCGCTCGTCGATATTGGCGGCGACAATGTCCGGTGTGACGCTGCTGTGTCGCCTTGCTCTCCGGCAAATGTCGGCTTCCACGAAGGATGTGTGCTGTTGGCGAAGCACTTTACACGCCGCGGATCATTTGTGTCCTCTCGGACTCGAGTTGCGCTGCGTTGCGCTCGTGTGACTCCTTCTTGCACTGGTAGAGCAGAATCCGTGTCAGCGAGCAGTCCTTCATCTCGCAAAACTTCACCCAGTCCGAGTAGCCAGGGATTTGAGAAAGACGAGGGAGAGGAGCTTACGTCTTCAAGGCCAGAGCACTTGTGATCCTCCAAGAGGCGGTGCTTGCCGCAGAAGTGGCCCTGGCAGAAGCCACAGTCACCGACGATGCGCTGAGCGGCATCGCGGCAGTCATTGGCGGTGCAACGGATCTTCTTCGCAGGCATGTTGATTGATTGAGGCGGTTTGTTGTTGCAGGTCCGTGATGTTCGGATGCGCACGAGATTCGACGGGGGGGGTTGTCGACGTCCGGTGGTGTGTTATTGGGAGTCGGAAGGCAAGATGTATGAGAGAGGGTCGTCGGTAGGAAGATGTCGAGACACAAGGGGGTAAGTGAGAGGAGGTGACGATGGTAGGTAGGCGAATACGTGTCGGTTATTAATAAGGACAGGAGGCGAGAGATGTCAGAGAAAGGGTATGCTAGCTAGCGACGAGAAGATGAGCCGCTTTTAAAAGGGTGATTAGCCAGAAGGGGAACCTGGCGCGAAGACGGCAGGCAACTCCGCAACGCAATCATGGACCCGGCGGTCCTTGCCTTCCTGCCTCCTGACACTCGCCTCACATGGCCCCCAGATCCACTGTGACGCCTTTGCCTTTGCCTGGGCACGCTTGCCTTGCGCTTGCCTGCGCTTGCCTTGCCTGGTTCGGAGGCCGGGGAGCGGTAAGTGCTTGGCCTTTGCACGGGGCAAGTACAAGGGGGGGTGGTGGGCACTGCGGGCTGTTACGCCATGCAGGGTTCCAGGCGCCAATGCACGCCTAAACGGGGACGGTGTGGGCCTGGAGCGGACCCGGCTCGATTGACGACGGAAGAGATGGAAGCAACTGGGAAGCGACACTGGGGCCGTTCCTCCCAGCTGCCAGCTCGCCCCCCCAGCCTAAGGGACCTGCCTCCAGGGGGGACCGAACCGGATGGAAACGGACGGTTTTCCCGCCACGAGGACGATGACTCTTACTTCCCAACCTCAAGTTGCGTAACAGAGGGTCCGATTCAGCGGTTTTCGGTTTCCTACCCTTTGCCTCCTGAGACCTAACAATGGAACCCAGCCAAAAAAAAAAAAAAAAAACACCTAACTGTAATCCACGGGCTTCTTCTATACTCTCTCGGCCTGACCTAGACAAGCTAGACAAGACATGTGCATTCTTCTGTTCCCGTCTTCCGATCCACAACCAAGACCCCGACCTGGAACTCCAGCAGGCCAACAGGCAGGGCAAAAGCATCCTCATCCGGGCAGTTGATCCTAGCCAGCGGTTAGCCGCAGAGCCCAACAGCCAGCGAAGTACGGACGTCAGCGAACAACAACCAGCCGCAAGGTCTAGGCCAGCAGGCACAAAGACCAGGTGTGCAACAGATTCCGGCTGACACGACAACTGACGAGGCTCCGAAAGCGGTTTAATTATGGCTGTGAGGCCGAGCCACCTTGTTGCCAAGATGGGGTGATCTGGCATCCATACGGTACCCTTTCCTTGCGAGCTGGTCTGCCCTGCTGCAAAAGAAATCGATGCCAGCCGAAGTACTGTAACAATGCTTACAAACCGATGTTTTGACATTTGATCAACCCGAATCAACACTGTGGCGTACCGTTGACAACGAGATGGGTTCTCGCGCAGCTCTGAGGCTGGCCAGTCTACACGAGTCATCAGTCAGCGTAGCCTACGACACTGCCTACGTACCCTAGGTACGTCGGTGGCCCATTTCGCCGGAGATGCCTACCCCCATGGCGATCGACGCCAGCGATGAGACTGCAATTTGCAGTGCAATGGATGCGAGCCTGCAGGCCCATTGTCTTGTGGTCGCCATCAGCCATCGAACAGCACTTTTCAATGGACTCTGGCTGGGCCAGACGACCTGACGGACGGCCTGTGAACTGCAAGCTGCACACCGCAAATGCATGGCATTGTGACTTCGTATCAGTCCATCGTAGAACCCGGTGCGGAGGATCTGGCCTTTTGATGCCCAGCTATCGATGTACATTGACGACAAAACCACAAATGGTCCAGTGCCCGCTCGCCCGTTCGTTCAGTCGCCAAGAATCGCCGTCATGGGTCAAATGTATTGATGAGAAACTGCTAGTTCCTGTTCATCGCAACAGAGTCCAACACGAAAGAGCATGTGCAGAGTTGTACCTCATCTCTAATTCATCTTGTTTCATTTCGCCTCACCCCGACCGCTTTCCCTCCCCGGAGTCTCGAAAGAACGTACGGGCCGTGTTGGCTGTGTCTGTTGTGTCACGGTTAGACAATCAGCGCCAGACCAAATGCTGACATCCGAGACGAAGAAGAGGCCAGGCCCACGTCGCTCCCCTCCTTGCTCGTGACACGTCGTACAGCTGTCATTCTGTTGAATGGGGTGCCCGATGCCCAAGAAAGCAAAATGCCCCCCCCCCCCCCCCCCCCCCCCCC
>NMXI01000012.1:281172-352568 GCA_002851675.1 Verticillium nubilum
AAAAAAAAAAAAAAAAAAAAAAAAAAACAACACCCAAAAATACCCCCCCCCCCCCCCCCCCCCCCGCCCCCCCCTACCATCGAGGCGCCTAGTAGACGCCCCAGACGGAACTAGCGAAGCACCCCTAGCCCTCGGCATCCGCAGCATCCCAACCCACCCAGGCGGGGTTGATGGTAGACCAGAGTGAGCTGTCAGATGCCGAGAGGTCTGCCAAACCTGTTATTGTAGCATCGGGGGCACCTTTTACCGTGGCCAGACGGAATGACGGGCAACTGTCATCCTCATTTGACGCCGAGCACAGAACGCAGATCACTGGACGCCTGATTGTGCCTGGTGCAGCGCTTTCAGCCCATTTGAATAGCCAGCAAGCACGCTGATTTCATCAACTTGGATGAGGCTCTCCAGCTCCGACACCCAGTACCACTGATGGATGCCCGGCTTGGAATTCCACAACTGCAACCCAATACTGTGCCACGTGTGACCTCCTTCCCAGTGCTTCAGTCTCGGGACAGACGCTTGCCTACTTGTGCTTCCTTCGTCAGGGAACCCTCGCCAAACGTTGAGTGGTTTTGTCCAATCCCCTCCACCATATCCACAGACGTGCTACTTTGCCGACATGCCAGTATGCGAGTGCATGATGCATAGCGCCCAAAGAAGCATTGTCGAGTCCTCATAAAAACATTGGATCATACCTACTAATGTCTGGCAAACCCAGAATGCCGACGATACAGCTAGGTAACGAGTGGTCCAACGAGAGCTCTCGGCCGAGCCAACATTGACGTGATGACCACTCATTGCCAAGCTCGCCTCATTATCACCTCATCACCGCCCCTGCGCTACGGGACATCTACCAAGGTACGTGGTACGAGGCTCTCATCAATTAACGCGAGTATCATTAAATGGCTCTAGACTACCTGATGTAGTCGAGATGCCGCTCGTTATGGACCCAACTCCTACCCTCGACATCAGCTCGCCATTTTTGGATCCCACCTAAGCCCCATCCAGACGCCTTATTTGGCACACAACCAGCTACCTAATGTGTACATTTTACCAATTTACTCCTTCAGGATTTATTCCTTGAGGTCCCGCATGTTCACCACGGCGCGGATGCAGTCTCCCGACTTCATTACCTCGAACGCGGCATTCATCTGCGGCAGGGTCTTGCGGTGGGTAATGAACTCGTCCACCTTGAGCGCGCCCTTGAGGTAGTCCGAGACGAGACCCTCCATCTGGGACCGGCCCTTGACGCCGCCAAATGCACAGCCCTTCCACACGCGACCAGTGACGAGCTGGAATGGGCGGGTGCTGATCTCCTGGCCAGCGGCCGCGACGCCGATGACAATGCTCTGACCCCAGCCCTTGTGGCAGGCCTCGAGGGCGGCTCGCATAACGCTGACGTTGCCGGTGCAGTCAAAGGTGTAGTCACAGCCGCCGTCGGTCATCTCGACAAGCTTCTCGACGATGGTCTGGTCCTTCAGATCGTTGGGGTTGACGAAATCGGTGGCCCCGAACTTCTTGGCCCACTCCTCCTTGGTGGGGTTGACATCGACGACGATGATCCGGGCGGCCTTGCTGACGACGGCGCCCTGGACAACGGACAGGCCGACGCAGCCGGCGCCGAAGACGGCGATGTTGTCACCCTCGGCGACCTGGGCGGTGATGCGGGCGGCACCGTATCCCGTGGTGATGCCGCAGCCGAGTAGGCAGGTCCTGTCCATGGGGGCGTCGGGCTGGACGGCGACGACGGAGATGTCGGCGACGACGGTGTACTGGGAGAAGGTGGAGGTGCCCATGAAGTGGAGGAGGTCTTTGCCACGGGCGCGGAAGCGAGAGGTGCCGTCGGGCATGACGCCCTTGCCCTGAGTCGCGCGGATCTTGCCGCAGAGGTTCGTCTTGCCGGACTTGCAGAACTTGCACTCCTTGCATTCGGGAGTGCTGTGCACGGGGTCAGCGGGGTTTCCTTCGTCGACGGGAGCACAGCGGGTCAACGTACTAGAGCGCAACGACGTGGTCGCCAACCTTCACGTTGGTAACGCCCTCACCGACGGACTCGACGATGCCAGCACCCTCGTGTCCGAGGACAATGGGGAAAGCACCCTCGGGGTCCTTTCCGGAGAGGGTGTAGGCATCCGTATGGCATACACCGGTGTAGTAGATCTCGATACGGACTTCGTGGGCGCGGGGAGGAAGAACCTCAATGTCCTCGATGCTCAGCTCCTTGCCAGCCTCCCAGGCGACGGCGGCCTTGCAAGTGATCGTCTGTTCGAGGTCATGGCCAATTAGCGAAAGCTGTAGCAGCTACCCCGCATTGCGAGCTAGATCGGGGGGAATTCCGGAGAGGAAGAGGAAAAGGAGAAAAGTCAACGAACCTTGCCCTCGGTGGACGACATGTTGTTTATCTAGTGGGTGATGTCTGGGTGGATGGGTGGGAAGGGAGAATGATGAGGACCCTGATGGCGTTTGTGTGTGCCGCTAGCCGAGTTCTTGTACCAGCAGGAACAAGTCGAGACAGATGCAGCAACGGTGTTAGATCTCGCGATGGAGCTGGAGAGGGGGACCGGAGAAAGTAAGGTGCTTTTGTGCTGGTCACTCGCGGAACTGCTGGACCCCACCATGCCGAGTTGAAAGAGGGGGAGGGGGAAGCAAGTTCGGGAGTTCGGAGAGTTACGTCACGGCTTAAGCTCTGCGACGACATAGCGATGTGATTTACCCCCCTGCTGCAGCTCGAAAGCTCGAAGCTGCAGCGTATCACAATCTCCGATCCTAAGGCCGATTAAGTAGCCAAGACTGTGTGATTTGGGTGGTGTTTTCACGATGCGTTTTTCGGCGAACAAGCTGATGCCCGATGCATGTCATGTGGAATTCGTTTGCCGGTCTCGAGGATTTCCCGAACGCCGGAAGACGCCGAAACGTCATATGGCTTCCTTATCAATCAGATACTGTTTTATGATTCAAAGCTGTTACAAGAGCAAATCAAATGCTGAAGTCTGTCGCTGGACAAGAGTTGGCCCCCGCGTTGAGATGAATGATCGAATGCCAGAGTCACTCACTGTGTTGGGATTCCATAGGTACTGAGACTGTGTTGTACTTTCGAAACTCTGACAAAAGACCACACCCAAAAGAAAACAAGAACAACGTGACACCGACCTCTTGCCGAGAGGGTTCCAGTCGGCTGTTGGAGCATGATAGCAAGATGATCACGGCAGTTGAAGTCGGGGGCCAGTTTCCATTGACCGTGTCCCGCCTTCCGTGGGTGCATTCCGAAGGCCCATTAGGTGCTGGCCCCCCTCCCCCCGGGGCGCCGTCTGGAGCCTCTGCCAGTGTATTGCAGTGTCAGCACATCCTACAGCTGGCAGCTTTGTTAGCGCGGCTGAAGCTGCATGTGTGGGCCCCCGTCCAGGTCTCATAGCTCTGTCGCTCCCCTGTTGGCCGGTCAAGGCTGTGGGCTGCAAGACCGCAACAAAGATCGCGAACATCCAAAATTTATCCCCAAGGCGCGTCCAACCCAACAACTGAAGCATTCTATCTCGCACCTTACACCAATCGCGCGACCACCATCACAAATAGGGACGCGCTCTCTACTACCTCGTGACCTGATGATATAGATTGTCTTCGATTGCTATCAATTGCCCACCCGACCGACTTCCTTCCCTCCTCCTGCCAACGTACTATATCGACACAGCTGGGGTCTTCCCGACCATAGCAATACCAGCAATACGGTCACAGGCCGTTCAACACACCAACCATGCCTACCTTCTCTTTTCCCGACACTAGCCCTGCGCCGTCTACTCCCGACAGAAGCTCGCGCATCGGCTCCGGCTCCTTTAACTTTGGCGACAATCCCTCTACAACCCCCGCTGGTCCTCCTCCTCCATCATCCGCCGCATCTTTCACACCGGCCGGCGCGCCTTCCGAGTCTTATCTTGGAAGCTCCATGATGCTTGGGGTCACCGGCCAAAAGCCTGCTTCGTTTGGCGGCCATGGCACTGCGGGCTCGACGAAGAACCTTTTTGGCAGGGCCCAGAACTCTCCGCAGCAACCCTTGGGTCGGTCGATAGGACCATCGAGGTCTGCGAGGCAGCCATCTGCCCTGAGCAGAGAGTACGACTTTGCCGACTCTACGCGCAGCACGACGAACAAGGCCGGCACCTATCACATATCCAGCGATGAGGAGAGCGACGAAGACGAAGAAGAAGTTGACGAAGTTGCTGAAGCCGACGAGGAAATGAAGCGCTTCCTGGAGGCCGACATGGAGGACGATAGCGAGGAGGCCTCCCTCGAGGAGGACGAGGAGGAAGAAGAGGAAGAAGAGGACGAGGAAGAAGACACAGACATGTTCTTGGCCATGCACCAGCGAGCCCACCGCCAGCAGAACCAGGACTACGACGACGACGATGACGACGAGGAGGGGGATGAGGACGACTACGATGAAGATCCCGCCGAGGCGACAGATTTTATGGACCTCGTCACACCAGCCGCAACCGAACAGATGAGGAAAGAGGCCCGCGACATCTTCCGCGCATCAACCCGGCAACGCTCATCAGCCGGGCCCAGGAAAGACTTTCAGTACGCCTCGGTTGCCAAGAATCTTTACACTGACTTGGGCTTCGCCCAGCTCTCCGAGACCCCTGAACTCATCAGCAAAACCGAAGACACGATCAACAAGCTGTACGACGAGGGTATCGGAGCCCAAGAGGATCCCGAGAAGCTCGACAGCGCCTTGTCGCTCATGTGTGAGCCCTTGATCCGACTGTGGGACGCCTACGCCGACGACCTTCCCCTGCCAGATGGCGAACATACTGCCGAGGTTGGCCCTGGTGAAGATGACGAGCCGTTCCGTAAAGCGGCCTTTGTCGCAAAGCTGGTGCTCCGCCTTCACCACGCCCGCTTGATCCGGCCAGATGCTTCTTATGTTGAGCCTCTACCAGGTGTCCTCTTCGACTGGGCTGTTGTCAACCACAACATGTATCCCGATCAGCATCACGACGTTATGCGCCACAGGCCTAGCCCTGCGAATCACGGTCTGTACTGGCAGACTGTCGGCAGTGCTCTCATGCGAGGCAATGTCGAGGGTGCGATCGAGCTGCTTAGGGGCGGAGCTTGGGAGGCTGTCACGAGAGGCCGTGGAGAAAAGGCCTACCAAGGCAAGACCCTGGAAAACGTCCAACACGCGGTCAGCATCACGTGCAACATGTTGAGTATGTGCCCTGCCTCCAAGGACAACTGGGACATCTTCAGCAGCGACTGGACACTATTCCGGATCCAGGCTAAGGGCTCCCTGGATAAGCTCCAGCGGTTTGCCGAGGGCAAGGAGAGAGACGTGCTTGGCGATGGGAGTGATGACGGCTACTACAACGGCCCCTCACTGGCCAGTATGGCACGCAAGGCCGAGAGCCAAGTTCCTTGGGACATATACGAACACCTTCAGACAATATATGAGATAGCCCTGGGTGTGCCGGATGCAATCCTAGACACAGCGCAAGACTGGTGCGAAGCGACGGTTGGTCTGTTCGGTTGGTGGGAGGCTGATAGGAATCACGGACACGACACCAGCCTGCGTATGTCCCGTTCTCAGGCGCTGGCCCTGCCAGCCCCTTCGCCGGGTCCTGAAGCCTACTTTGAGCGCCTAGCCGTTGCCGTACACACCGTGGTGGAGTCCAACTTCCATTTCAACGCGATGAACCCCGTGGAGGTGGCGCTCGTATCCACGCTGGAGGGCAATTATACTGCCGTTGTCGGTTTCTTGCGGGCGTGGTCTCTTCCCGTAGCATCTGCTGTGGCGGAGCTTGCGTCTCTCGGACAGTGGCTTCCGAAACCTGAGGCGCCCAACCTGATTGCGCTTGAAAGCTTAGATATGGAGGACTTTGACATTCTGGGAGTGTCACCACAGAGCAAGGACGACGTCGAGGGAATCAAAGACACGACACTGATTCACTACGCCCGTGAACTTGCAGGCATTGAACAGTTCACCAAGCAACGGGATGGGTGGGAGATGGCGATCCAGGTGCTTGGACGGATGGACTCGGCTGACAAGTCTGAGGAAATGGTTGGTGAGCTGCTCCGCGACATTCTCGAGACCATCGACTCCGATTCCAGCTCCACCGTTGACAAGGTGTGGCAAATCGTCAACGAGCTCGGCATGATCCAGTACGCAGAGGAAGTTGCAGAGGTAAGGCATCCCCTGATTTATGCGCACATAAACCATGACTGACATATCCAGACCTTTGCCGAAACTTTGGCGAAGGACTCGCATCGTTACGGCGAGGCTCTCTGGTACTATGCGCTTGCCCACCGCCCGGGCAAGGTCCGCGAAGTCCTCAATTTACTCATGTCCTACTCCTTGCTCCAGTCCACAGTCTTCCCGGCGACAAACGACCTCGACGACCACCTTCACCGACTCCTCACGGAGCGCTCACAAACACTCGAGCAGTACGCCAAGCAAGATCTCGAGGCCGCGCAGCTTCTCGGCCGCATGCTCAGCGGCTACGCCACACTCCGCAAGTTCTACGAGCTCCGCGATACCGAAGGCCTGGCCAACATGTCGTCGTACAAGGCTCTGAACATCCGTCGGCAGGCTGCCTCGGCCCTCGTGGCCGTCGTTGCCAGCTCTGATGACAACATCCGTGGCGGGCTCTACGACGAGTCAAGAGATGCGGTCGTCAGCGAAGATTTCCTCCTCGCTCTCCTCGGCGAAGCCCTTCCCTTCATCAACCAGGGGTCTTCCGAGGCCGTCATAATTCTAGACCAGATGCACACTCTTCTCAAGGCCATCGAGGACATCGAGACCGTCTCGCCCACCGTCTTCGAAGCTGCCGACGAGTACTTTAAGCTGGTTCTCGCCTCGGCGCAGGGTCTCAAAGGCTCCTCGCCCCACGACCTCATGCGCAAGAGCACCGGCGGCCTCAGCGGCTCCAGCTCGTACGTCATGGACGGCAGCTCCATGCTCGCAAGCCAGCTACACCGATCCGTCAGCGGCGGCAGCAGCGTCAAGTTCGGCAGCAACATCAGGCGTGGCTGGGACTGGCGCAGCGGCCTGCTCGCCAGCGCGACGAGCAAGGATGTTCTGCGGATCCTCCGCTTGGGACTGTCGAAGGATCTGTCAAAACTTTGGCTTGCTGAGGCAGACAATGCGTCAGCGTTTTAGAAGCACGCGGAGCTTTTGCCAGAGCGGTATGCCCAGCCTGTCGGGCCTCTCGAGGACAAGGATGGAGATTCGCTCACAGGGGACGCGATCATGTGGCTCGGGGGGCCGTTGATCTGAGTCATGTTTGAGATGGTTTGCTGTATCATACGCGGGTCAGAAAGGAGCAGACCCTGGTCGCCTAGAGTTGCTGTAGTTTATACCAAGGGAAAGGAATTGGATCGATTCGCAACCTGCTTCAGAAGACTGGTCTCATACCGTCATATTCTTCAACCTGTTCTCTGTGCAATTCTGAAATCTACGAGCATACGCGCCAGCAAACCTGCAGGAGGCTCACTCCAACCAGACCTCCCCCTTCAGCGCGTCACCCCAGACCTGACCCTCCCCACGCACCAGCTCCTTGGCATCGGCGACATTGGCAGCGCCAAAGTTCTGCTCGTACAGATGCGGATAGACATCCGACCCAGCCGGCTCCCAGCGGAGGTTCGTCGCGAAACTCGAGAGACGCAGCTTGAGGACCCAGAGGGACTGATGCTCCTTGAAGAAGAGACCCGCCGTGACTGGAACCTTGATATTGGTGTCAGCAGTGGCTGTGCCTCTTCCTTCTCTCCATCTATAGGTATGCGGCCCTGGTTTGGCGATAGGGAGTTGCTTGGTTGGAAGGGAGGAGGTTGTATACCTGGCGTGCAGTGCTGAGGTGAATGTAGCCGTCTTTGCGGTCAAGGTCAGACAGGGGCCATTCCTGAGGTAGGGCGGTGGGGGGGGCCGAGGGGATGATCTTGTAGAGGTAGGTCGGGAGGGGGGAGGGAATGTCAGCGATGGACATGATGGGCAGTGTCGGCTGATGTGCTCGCGGGAAGTAGGGGGTTTTGTGTGACTGGTGGTGATGGTGGTGGTGAGCGGTTATTCAAACTCGGTGGTGAACAGACGACTACCTAGGCAAGGCAGTGACTCCACTCATGAGGTGGCAGATGGTCGTTCATCCTCATAAAAATCACACACGCATCACAAAAAATAAAACAATCATTCAACAACAACATATGTTCAACATGCTCTTATGTTACAAGTGACTTTTATGCTACAGGGACTGACTCCTGTCCTGCGATCTGGACCGTGATTGCCGTCACCTGACCCGACTCTTTTGACAGAGATCATCCATCGTCAGTTCTCCCTTCCTTCGCCTCCGGCAACGCAAAAGAGGCTCACTCAAGCGTTCGACGTCATTGAGAATTAGTCGATAGTATAGGGCACAGTAGCGACCGGCTGCGTCGTCCATGTCGTCGTCGCCGTCGTCCAGTCCTCATCAACAGCCTAATCGACCCATCCTCTGGCGCATCGTCCCGCCACCAAGAACCCAGACTGCGTGGTCTCCATAGGATGACCCGACGCCACCGCCAGACGTACACGGAGCCAAGCCCGCCGGAGCGCCGTCTCTGGACCTGGACCCTTCAATGCCTCGTGTAACGGAATACCTAGACGCGCTGGTAGAAGAGCAGGTAGGCGACCTTGTTGTCCTTCACACTCTCCTTAGTCTGCTTACCACGGGACTGCGAGGCAGCCCCGTTCGCGACAGCGCTCCAGCGGTTCTTATTTCCGTTGGTTTTGTCCACCGAAGTCCACTCGCCACGGTCGCCGGCGTCGTCGTCGTGTATAGCGCCGAACCTGTTGGTGGAGACGTCGCGAGAGCCTGAGCCCTGCGTCGTCGCCTTGATAGGTTCTTCCTCGCCGACCTCGGCCACATCTTCGCTCCTCACTCGTCGGATGACAGTGTCGTCCAGACGAATCCACTCATGTTCGTCCTGGCGTCTCACGTCTGCAGTATAGTGACCTCCGTTGGCGTGCTTGCCGTGATGGTACACAACGGCAATGAGCTTGTATTTGGGTCCTTCGCCTCCCTTGTTGCTCGCGCGCCACTGCCTGGCCAGAGCCTGCACGGGAATCTCAAGCTCGAGGGGGTAGCCGACCTTTTTCCAAATCTTGGTGGTGCCTCCTTCGGCATCGAAATGGAAGCGCTTCAGGTGCAGAATGAGAACAGGAGGCAGCGTCTCGATCAGTGTCTGCTTGACGACAGTTGCATTCTTGCCGTGTGGCGAGTTAAAACCGGCTCCCTCGAGCTTCTCATGCGCTGTCAGCCTCTTCAATGCGTCAACGACGTTCCTCACGTCGCTTGCACCAATGTCGAGCTGCAGCGCCTGGTATGGCTCAGTCGTGATTGAGTCTTGCTTGCCGGTGACACGCAGCTCGGACCGCAGCAATCCGCCAAAGATCTGCGTAATCGGAGTAGATGAGCTGGCACCAGACGAACGCGTCACGGCAGCACGCTGCTTGGCGCCGACCTCCAGCCAGCCATCCGCCGTTGTGTCGGTGTTCGATGATGCAGGCGCGAGATGAGGAGTATTGCCAGTAGCGACACCCATCACTTTGGCGCACTCATCGTCGAGGGACTGCAGGAGGAGGCCAAAAAATTCTTCAGCGTCCTGCTGGTGTCCACGCTGGAGGTCGTTAATACGCTGGAACCTGTGATGACGAGATTGGGAGCCTTACCCTCATGTTTTCAAATCGCTTGTCAGGCTCAATGGCCTGGTAAATGAATTCAGGAGTGAAGGAGGTACCATACTGCTCGAGCTCCTCGTTCTTCAGAAGCCTTCGTAGCTTGGCTACCGAGTCGCCAGAGTTGATGACTTGAAATTCCTTCATAAAGAGTATCCTAGTGAGGTCAGCACTGAAAAGGGGCGAACTAGCTGATAGCCTTCGGCTCACATTGCATCCAGAATGGGTGTTTGACTCTTGAAACTCAAAGGGACCTTCTCGCTGATTTGGTCCAAAAAGTCGTAAAAAGGCACGCAGAAAAGAAGTACTTGAAGAACCTAATGTTGTAAGCCCAAGAAACGCGAGAGGCTGCCGGAAGACACTTACAGAATTCATGTAACACATGTTCCCGATATTGACCAAGCCTCTTGGCTCGACATACTTGACCTTCTCGGGGTTGCGGACGCGGTAGGCTCTGAGCGCAGCAGCAATCGTGTTTGCGCCGTTGCTGGAAGTGTTGGCAGAGTTCGATGAATGCTCAGCATCGGTAGAAGAAACACCATTGGCCCCATTACCGGCTGAGCCGTCATGAGCGGTCTGGCCCTTCGCGGCGGCAGCGGCGGCGTTCCTCGCGAAAAGGGCACTCCAGCTCGACGGCGGTGCGCGTGGGGCAGTGGCAGACTTGGGGGCCTCCTCGCTTGTTTCCTGGGCCTTGTCCGAATAAATAACGTCGGTAGAGGGTGTCTCGCCCGACGTGCCCTGCGCAACAGGACCTTTGGTGTCCTCAGAGGGAGCTTCGGCGACCGTCTTGGTAGTCTTCGGACTGCCTTTAGGGATGGCTGGAACAACAGGAACGACGGATCGCGATGCTGAGGGCGCTGGGCTCTTCGATATGGAGGTATTGAAGTCGCTTGTGGTGGGCTTCTTGCTCTGAGCAGGAGTTTCTGTTGACTTGACATGGGAGGTCGGCGCAGCGTTTGCATGAGGGGTCACAGGAGTTGAAACTGCCGACACGGTGGATGCGGTGCCAGCTGATACCTGCGAATCGTCCGTGACGGCAGCATCGGTAGAGGCCTGGTCGGCTGACTCGCTTGGGGTGCCGTTCATGTCGCTAGGGAGAGTTACTGCCTTGTCGGTCGAGACAAGTGGCGCCCGCCTCCGCCGCCTGACACGCGTGTTTTTGGGAAAGTCGAGATCGGGTCGAGAGAGCCATGGGAGCTGGCATTCAGTCAGAACGACTGACCGGGATCGTGAGGATGGCTGGGATAGGAACTCACCGGCGCCCGGAAGGGCTCCTTAGGCTGAACGGGCTCTGGGGTAGGCTGTCGCGCAGGAGGCGCAGGCACAGCCGTTTCGGGCTGGATGGACTCCTCCTGTGCAGACACGGGGGCTGGCTGCTGTTCGATCTGGGATGTGGCGGGCGACATGGACGAGACGACAGGCGCCTCTGCCGTGATGTGGGACGAATGCGTCGAGGTGGGCGTGTGCGGCGCAATGGCAGAGGGCACGGGAGGAGGCTGGTAGGGGGTCGCAAGAGCGGGAGACTGCTGATGCTGACGAGAGTAAGGCTGGGGAACACTGACGCCAGCCATGGGAACGAACTGTTGCATAGCAGGAGGCGAGCGCATGTAAGGCTGCTGGTAGTGTTGCATGTATCCAGTGGGCATGCCTCCGTTCTGATACTGAGGTGGCAGCTGTTGATAGAACTGCTGACCTCCTGCATACGGACTCATGTAGTTGGGGTACATGGGTGGGATGTGTTGGTGTTGCTGATGATGGTGCTGATGGTACTGCGGAACATAGGAAGGCGGCGGAGGCCGTCTCCTGGAGTTTCCGTGTCCTCCATGCCCGCCGTGTCCTCCGTGAATAATGTGCGCGCTGTGGCTAGGCACAGGGCCCATGTCCCCGGCGCCATTTGTCCCTGGCCCTCCACCCCCCGGCATGGGTTGCCCAGCCGGCAGATGACGATGGCTCATCCTGCCGGCGTGGGAGTCGCGTATTTGCAGTGACTGTCCACCACGAGGACCGTCACTGCTCGGGTTGGTATCGCGCCTTCGATTGGAGAATCCAGGCAATGGCTACTTCCAAGGAGATGCAGCTTAGGCAGCTGTTGGGCTGGCTTCGATTGTGGTGGTGGATGGCCGTGATCGGATGTCGTCGCAGAAGGCGATTATTATGCGAGACACCACAAGAGCTGACTGACGCTTGAGCCGAGCCACGCGCCGCCACTGATGCTGTTGTCGAAGCCCAGAAATGACTGTGATCACCGCGATCAGCGCCGATGAGGGAACAAGAATAATTCTCTTTGAAAAGGAACTGCACGAAAGGTGAAGGGGGGGCTGTGAGGGACTGCTGCGCGAGCGGGAGGGAGCAAGTGTGTCCAAGAGGGAACCGCGAGCTGGGTCTTGGAGTCGAAAAATTACGGTCGCCGGTTGGTTAAGAGCACTGGTGGAAGTTGGAAAGCCGAAGATTAGTCAGACGCGATGCGACTTGACTCCAGAATCCTCCGAGGCGCATGGACCTCATGATGACCTAAGCCTCCAGACAACAAGACCCCCGGTTATAATGGTCTTTTTCGGTGACCCAACGCACCCTGCCTAGGTACCTACCTAAGGTACCTTACCTAAGGTACCTACCTTAGGTCCCTACCTTAGGTACCTACCTTACCTTACCTACCTTAAGGTAAGGTAGGTAGGTAATGTAGGCACCTTAGGTACCTAGGTAAGGTAGGCAGGCAAGGAAAGCTGAGCTGCCTGGCCATCTTCACTCCCTGACGAATCAACATCCACTTCCAGGAGCCAAGTGCACAGCAAGGCGGTGGAATCATGTCTTTCTTCCTTCGGTGTCCATTCTGCCCATGTCCTAGGTGCATTAACAGGCCTGGTGGCTTTGACGGGAATGGGCATCGTCCATCAAAGCGTCAGAGACCAATGTCGCACCCACTCATTCATCCCTGAATACCCATCGCCCTCCTGGCCTCATGGCCTCCCTGTATCGATCTGCCACCATCTGTCTGTCCCTCTTCTCAGCTTCTGCCTTCTCAGCCTCCACTTCTTGCGTGCTTGGAAACTCCGTGTTCCAGAACCCCGGGGGCGAAGGCCTTCGCGCATACCGATGACGGTGTTTGCCCATCTGCTCAGCCAGCTCCCAAATTTTGGCTTCGAGCCATAGTTCCTCCTTTTCAACCTTAGACATGCCCCATATCCTACTGATGCTGTCGCCGAGATACTTTTCGAATAACTTCATGTCTTCTGCGTCGTTCCTGTTCCCGCGCTGGGCCATGGCCAGGCCGCGAAACTGCTTCCCGCAGCAGGACATGTCGGTACAGCCGGGAAGGCAAGATCGGTCGTCTTTGCTGCGAACCACTTCGGAGAAGGCAAAGCTCTGTCCATTGTTGAACTCAGGGTTGATCTTAAAGTCTTCCAGACGAAGGCTCAATGCTTTTGTGGCGCGTAGTGACTGTCGAATCTGCTGTTGCGGGCTTTCGTCTTCGTGTTCGTCAACCTGGTGTCGTGTCGTCGCCGTCGCAGTAGCCTTGGCCTTATTCCCTTGAACACTTCGGCCCCGAAACTCTTTTCCGAACGGCAACTCCCGTCGTCCAGGAGCGCCGAACGTGGCGAGCGTTGCATCGGCCCCAGGCCGCAGCGGCCGAGGAGCAGACCGCACAACTGCTGGCTTCTCCCCTGTGCCCGACGTGTTCAGAAGCCTATTCAAACGACTGCCGCCCAAGGGGGTTTGAAGTGGATCCCGGCTGGCCTGTTTTCGGACCGCCCTCTGGTAAAGGTTGCCGTCTTCGGCCAGGGACCCTATTCCTTGCGCAAGACCTCTCTTGTGGGCTCTATCTACAGATTTAGTCGCCAGAGGTCTCATGATGCGCGCGTTGGGGTTGATGGGTGTCAATGCCGATGGTTCAACGGCAGCGCTGGTCAGCCGAGGGTCGTCATCCTGCAGAACGATGACTGCATTACTGAGCGCTGCCTGGCCAGCGGAGGGGCCTGAAACCTGCTTGAGAGCATCGGCTATCAACCTGTTCTTTCGGGGAGTACTCAGCTTTTGTCCGACCTCGTCAAGATCAAGACTGTCGTGATACAGTAACGGATTCTGGCATGGCTCTGCGATGGAACTAGAGCGAGAGAATTCGGCCTTGATACGGCGGCAGGGCAGTTCTTCGGTATCGTCGACGCCCTTGCGTTTCGGCACCGCTCGTTCCATCAGAAGAAGTGGCCCGTCCGACGAGGGTTCAGGTTTGATATTGAACATCATGACTGGATCGGCATGGCGTGGTAGAGGCGGGAGTTCCACTTCAGTGTCGACAAGGACAGATTTCAAGCCTACTTCGCCAGTTGTGGAGGTTTTCCTGGAACTCGTGGGGCAGGACATTGGTGGAATCGTTGCTGCAACACTAGGCTCTCTAGAGCCGGCATCGAGTCCAGGATCTGAAGAGAAGCTGACACTGGCCGTGGCATCGATAGGCGGAGCGCTGGGCGGGACATGGCTGGAAGCTCTAGTGAACCTGCTACGCTCGAAGGAAGGTGTGTGATCGGCGCCATCCTCGGCGTGTGCCGCGATAGGAGCTCGGGCAGTCAGGCGTTGCAAAGCCTCGACTTTCGCCTCGAGATGGATTACTTGCTCATCGCGACGGGTGAGCTCGTCCTTCTTCTTGTTGTAAGCTGACATCAGACGCCGATAGTTCGAATCGAGAGCATGGAACTTCTTCTTGAGTTGGTGGGTCTTCACGAGGAGAGACTTCCGGGTGTCCAGAGATTCAATGTGTTGCTTTGAGGGCGTTTCCAGGGTAGAGCTGGGCGATTCGCTTCGTGGAGTCGGCGTTGTTTCTGCTATCGTTGTTCGAGATATGTTGTCCCTCGCAATGTCGGGTGCGCGAGACTCTGCCTGATACCGCAACAGGCTGGTTTGCAGGTTGCGATTCTCTGCTTCAAGGCGGTCAACCACGGCTGCACGCCGCCTTAACACCTGTAGCTCTTGTTCCAACCCATTTTGGCGCCTGCGTTCTTCCTCCTCAAGCTCTGTTTTTTTCATGATCAGCCAGCCGCGCTGGTAGCTCCTGATTGGGAACACACACTCACCAGCACGCAGATCCGTGTCAATCTGGTTGCATGCAGTTGTCAATGCTTCCAGAAGAGCCGGACGGCCTCTCTCGAACCAACTGGCCATGGTAGCACACAGCAGGTCGTGTCAGATTGTGCGAAAGGTGGCCCAGCAATCGAAGCTGGGAGGTTGGTCAAGGCCATGCTTAAGGCGCGATGCACGCACGGAACTTCCACGCGGTGAGTACCCAGGCGCGCCACATCACGTGGAGCACGACTTCCCCCACAATCATTCGGAGCGTGACCTTGAGCCACCTCAAAACGGTTCTAAGGTGTAATTGTCCACAATCTTCACTGGTCCGTCTGCATATGCATCTCTCAATAATTATTCCTCTGTGGTTTGTTTTTGCAATCAGAATGAGGAAAGTAATGGCCCTGGGTCTGCCTTCAGTTGGATGGGACTCCCCTGATTGGGAAACCTCGACAATGTGGCACGTGCCCCACCAAGTGCACCCCGCGTTCTCGGGCCCCTCACGTACCTTACCTGTAAAAACCTCCTGCGCTGATGAATCGTGGATGATGCTCAACCCATTAACGAGTCCTGTACCACGGAGTTGCAGCGGTGCTTCTGTGCCTTTCTGGTATTGATTATAAATTTCACCATGTATGTTTCCAAGTCTCTATGGTGTTGTGACGCAGCCAATTGAATTGACCACACCTGACGGTGCGGCTGTGATCTTGGACGATCGCAGTTTGGTCATCTGGTTTCGTGTTCAGCCTCATCTTTCTGCACGGGGTTTGGGCGCGGACCCTCGTAACGGTCGAAAAAATGGGAAACTCAAAAGTCTGATTCATCACGTGGCAGAATTCTCCATTTGTGCCAATTGGTTGCTTTAGTCAATTGTGGTGATGGCAACATCGACGCACCCTACGTACTATCTCTTGCCCATGTCTCGATGCGCCTCGGGACATTCATTGCTCACGTTGTAGACAACAGACACCAAAGTCCGATCAGCACGATACGTCGTGAATGTGATGCAAATTAGGGACACCTGCTAGTCTCCTTTCCTGACCAGCACTCCCTCGAGATTACCTTCTGAGGGTTGGAGCGTACTCAAGTTCACACCTAGACTTTGATCTTCACCGTAAGTGGCGGGGCAGCTTAGTGTCGTGTTCTGGTTGACACTGTCTCTCGTGGCAAAGTGGTGGCGGCTTGATAGGCCTTCAGGCAAAACGGGGGGCGAATCTGGACAGTGTGATTAAAAATCGCATTTCTGCAAGGGACCCAGCAGGCTCAGGCCAGCCGCCTTGTCCATCTCAGTGGAAGCGAGGGCCGAAGGAAGCCCCTCGGCGATTTTGAGACGCTGAACCGCGACAGATCGCACAGCGCGGACGAGGAAGGCGGGCTGCCGCCCAGGCCTTGCCAGGATACCCCACCACAGACTAAATCTTTTTTTTCCTACAAAGGACTGCCCCGATCTCACTTTTCCCGCCTGCCTACCTCAACTCCCGATCTTGTTGAACGTCCGAGAAGCAAGATACCCAAAAGTACGATCAATCAACCCGAGTCGTCCTTTACCTTCTACAACTTCATACCCAACCCACCTGTAAGTGGCCTTTCTCTACCGTCTTCCCACCATGTCACTTGGCCTGGCATACCGCCGTGATACAGGCATCAGCGATCAGATCGATCAGGGCCCTCCCGTCACCCCGCCAGTTTGTGCTTTCTGTCCTCGCTTGCCTCAGTACCACTGTACTTGGCTTGTGCTCACACATTTCCATAATGTTTCCACGGTCCATGGTACATGATCACATACTGCAACTGCATTATTCAAGCACGGCGACATATCTGGGTCACGTACGGATGTCCTGCGTCCAGTGCGCCAGCCCTGCGATGCCAGCCATTCTTTCCCTTCCCAGTCGAGGCAGGCACACAGACAGGCAGGCTCCAGAAGCAGATCCACAAGGCGGTCTGAAGAGGCCTAGGAAATTCCTGTCACTTCACACTGCACCTGCGGCTGCACCTTCTTTCTGTGCGCTATTGTTTTCCTTCCCTCACTCCCGACGCATACCTGCCGCCTGGCTTTGTTATTCCTAAGCTCCGTCCTGTCGCACCACGCACTGCGCATCCGCTTTTTCTCCCACACCAAAAACTTCCCACTTCCCTCACGAATTCCTCTTGTTGGACTTTACCCAAGCCACTGACTACCCCATTCACTCCCTTTTGCAACCATCAGCCACTCCCAGGTATGTCAGCACGATGATATTCCGAACCTCCCATGCCCAGATGGCGTGGAGCGCTTCAGTGACGCGCTGTTGGCAAGCACCGACTTTGCCACCATGACCCGTCCCGGGTTTGTGGTGCTGCGTCCGACGAAGAAGTCGACTGAATCAAGTTTATCCGCCATGTTGGCCTTCGCCGTCGTCTGCCCCCTTCCCTGAGTCCACTTGACGCCCTTTTTATGGCAAATAAATCCATTGGCCTTCATCCGCTTTCCCTTCTTGCACAAATCTGCTTGGCTGACCACTGTGCGGCTACATGTAACCATCTCTCAGCCACTGACTCGTATCTCAGAAACCAACTTCTCAGCAACTTTTACCATGGATTACCAGGGTTCCGCTCCTGCCCCCCGCACCTGCTACACCTGTAAGTCAATTCTTGGTCATCTCGTGGAACTTACTGTGACTAACATCTGTATCAGGCGGTGTCGTTGGCCACCAGGTATGCTCGGACACGAGCCGCCACATTGGCAGGCCTAGGATTCGCTAACATGACATAGGCCCGCGAGTGCCCCCAGAAGGGTCCCGCCAAGTGGTAAGCCACACACACCAGCCCAACTCTTCTCCTTCATTGCTGACCGCGAATAGCTACAACTGCGGCAACGAGGGCCACCTGAGCCGTGAGTGCCCTGACGGCCCTAAGGACAACAAGTCCTGCTACCGTTGCGGCCAGCCCGGCCACATCAGCCGTGACTGCCCTCAGTCCGGCGGCTCCATGGGCGGCGGCGGTGGCGGCGGTGGTGAGTGCTACAAGGTATGCCCCCTCGTCTTCTTCACTCTGTGGTCCATTATACTAAAACACGATCTAGTGCGGTGAGCTCGGCCACATGGCCCGCCAGTGCCCCAAGGCCGGCGGCGGCGGCTTCGGCGGCGGCTACGGTGGTGGTGCCGGTGGCTACTCCGGTGGTGGCGGCTACGGCGCCCCCAAGACCTGCTACTCGTGCGGCGGCTTCGGTCACATGTCTCGTAAGTTGACTACATCTCATCCTTTGACCTTTCTGCTAACAAGCGGCAGGCGACTGCACCAACGGCTCCAAGTGCTACAACTGTGGCGAGAACGGCCACTTCTCTCGTGACTGCCCCAAGGGCGGTGAGGGTGGTGACAAGATTTGCTACAAGTGCCAGCAGCCCGGCCACATCCAGTCTCAGTGCCCTTCCGCTTAAGGGACTGAGACTTGTCGGTGAAGAGTCATTTTCTGTCTGGAATGGACGAAAAGAATGAATGATCGCCGCGAAGGTTGTTGCTCTGGCTTCGCTGCGACACGGACTCGAGTTCCCCGACGAGAGCTGTCGACATGACGGCTTTGTACACTGGTCTTTTCCTCTTTCAACGACCACACGGCACACGGTAAACGAAATCGGCAAACACGGAAAAGTTTTTCTTCTGTCAGAAAAGCATGAATCACGGACTTCTTTCTCACGCACAACATGATACCTCTCGCACTCGGTCACGACAAAGCTTGGCAAACGGCCCATGGTGATCGAATCGTTGGATGATGATGGCACGAACGAAACGGGGACGCTTGCGGGTGGATCGTTTTCGAAACTCGCTTTCGACTCTAGTAGATTCGGACCTGGGCTGACATGGCGGTTGGGAGAGCGGCAGAGCTCGCTGCTGCTGCTTTCTTGGCGGTGGATGATTCTAGACGGCGGTTCCCGTCAGGATCAAGACAGGGAATGCGAAGTCTGCGTTGCACAATTGTGATGTTGTTGGTGATTGTGTCTGGTGATGCTGTACGTTACGGGCGAGGTTCGCCTCGGTAAGCAAGTCCCCTCCCTCCCTGGGTGGATTTTTATGATGTCACGGCACTGATCCTCCTTACAGCGGGGGCGCAGAATGCACTTATGTCTGCTGGTGCCGCATCGGCCAATGTTGACCAAAGAAACGAAATGACGGCCTTCAGCAAGCAGACGTGACGAGCATGCGACGGCTAGCCAAGTTCATGAAGCTTCTGCCGCGGCAGGTGCGGCATCTGACCATGGAAGCAGAAGATATCCAGCTGTGTCCCGGGCAAATCATATTAGGCAACGACGAGTTGGAAACAAATTCGCTCTTTGGTCACGACATCTACGCAACGACATCTTTGCAATGACATCTAGTACATTCCGTTGAGCTCTCGGGACCCGGTTTATGTGAGGTGGTCTGTGCGCACACACATCTTTTCTCGGGCAGCTGGTGCCGCAATATCACCACCATCGCCTCACAGTTTACAACCTCTCCTTGGGCATGTTCCGCATTGCCTGCCTCACACCCAAGTCGCCGAGCACTTCTTCTGCACCTCCCAAGATAGCGTCGAATTTGACACCCCTGTTGAAGCCCTCAATGATGCGGCCCATGCCGGTCCTTGTCAGGCCGCGGCCACCCCAGATCTGAACGGCCTCGTCGGCGATCTCGTGGGCAGCGCGAGTTGTGGACATCTTGAGAAGGCCGATGGGACCGCCGAGGTGCTTAGACTGCTCTTTATAGGGCATGTTGCACATCTGGTAAGTGATGGTCTCGAGCCAGGACTGGTTGGCCTCGGTGAGGGCGATCATCTTGGCGAGCTTCTGCCTGATGACGGGCTGCTCGATGAGGCGCTTGCCAAAGACCATGCGCTGGTTAGCCCACTTGAGGGACTCTTCGACGACGAGCCTGCAGTTGCGAACCGTGGCGCCTGGGACTGTTAGTACAACGGCATACACACGGTATTCACGTGGAGGGAGGAGGCTTCCACTGGTGTAACTCACTGGCCATGTTCCACCTCTCGTGGTTGAAGTTGCTGAGTACGACATGGATGCCATTGTTCTCCGCACCCAGAAGGTTCTCCACAGGCACCTTGACATTATCATATGTGATGTATGCCGTGCCTGCTGTTGTCGAGTAACTCGTCTTGATTTGCTTGGCTTCGACACCCTCTCCGTGCTCGATTAACAGGACGCTCAGACCACGTTCAGTGCGCACTGCCGCCACTGAGTAGTGCGAGAATACACCATTGGTAATCCATTTTTTCGTGCCGTTCACGATGTAGTGCTTTCCATCTGGTGTCTTTTCTGCCGTTGTACGGATGCCAGCAACATCGCTACCGGCAAAAGCCTCCGTGATCGCAAGGCAGATCTTCTTCTTGCCGCTGAAGACCTCCTTAGAGACCCTGTCGCGCAGTTCGGGCTTGGCAAAGTTCAGGACGACGGTCAGGCCGATGGTCATGCCGGCCATGTTGCCGTCCTGAAAGCCGCGAGCGCCGGTGCGGGAGAGCTCCTGGCTGACAATCATGTCATGGAAGTAGTCAAACTCCTTGCCGTCGACGACACCGCCGAGGAGCTCGACGCCGTGGAGGTGGGGGCCGGGTCCGAGACGCATGTGCAGGACGCCGGCGGCGGACATGCGCTCGATGAGGGCTTGGGAGATGTACTCGCCAGACTCCTCACACTCGCGAGCCTCGGGGGTAACGTAGCGGTCGGTGAAGTCTCGCATGGCGCGCTGCAGGCGGCGGTGGCTGTCGTTGAAATAGGGGGAGCGGAAGGCGGGGGTCAGCCAGAGGGGCTCGGCGTATGGGACCTGGGAGAGCTCGCCGGGGCCGGGCTGGACGACTTGCGGGGTCTCGCCGGCGACGGTGCCGATGCAGAGGGTCTTGTCGTACTTTGTGAGAACATCGTGACGGTGGAGGTTGTAGAAGTCGGCGGTGGCGTCCTTGCCGGCGACCTGGAGGAGGACGGCGGCGCCACCGGGATGAGCGTCGAGGAAGTCGGTGAGGTCGTAGACCTTGGAGTCGATGATGGTCCAGAGGGCGTCGCTGTGATTGTTCTTGGCCACGTCGTCGCGGGAGTAGGTCTCGATTGGGGGTGAAGGAGCCATGGTTGTGGTTTGCTGTTGGTTTGGTGTCGGGGGAGGGGGCTGTCGAACTGCGGCGGAGCTGAACGTGGCAGAATGCACATGGAACACGGAGAATGAGTGTGATCAGTTTTTAAGACGATCCAGACCCTCGGCCTTGTTGGGTTTCGTAACCTCGACTGACAACGTAGGCCGGCGAGGGCCGAGTGTGTGAGTGTGCGAGTCAACGAGCCTCGGCAGTCTGGAGAAGGAGGGAGCTTGGGCCTTGCTGAGAATGGGGGGTTCGTGATTGGGTGAACCAGCCCGAGTGCTCCGCTCTCTGGTCTTGGAAATGGTACAGTGCAGCACAGGACAGCTTTGTTTGGCGATTGCTCAAAGTTAAGGGGAAGAATCCAGCGTCTGTCCATGCCTTTGATAGTTTGTCCGAACTGAGACAGAAGAAGCCTTACAGGCTGTGAAGGTGGCATTAATGTAACCAGGCACGTTTTTTTTTTTGCAGTATAATCATTCTGGCCTTCAAATCGATTACCTCACATCTGAACCCCGCATCTGGCCGAGACCGTCCCCACAGCAGCCCATTTGAGAGTCCGTTTGCGGGCAAGCAAACGCCAGCCATGCTTTCTCCAGTTTCTCTTTCTTGGCTGGTATCCAGTTCCCTCCACTTCGCCGTCATCACCAGCCAGGTACCAGGTGCCTTATAGGCTGGTGATCTTGACAGCAATGCTTCACCATAGATTACATTCTCTATCAGCAATCCGACTTACAACGACGCCCTACCATATGTGGTCCCCTTTGCACGAACCACATAACGAGTTTTCATTTCATGCACTCGACATTCTCAATTGTGAGTGGAAGTACTTTCTTTTCGGTTTGCTCGCTTGCCTCTTGCATCAATGGTCATCGTTCCTCACTTGCAGTCATGAAAGACTCAAATTGGCCACGGGACCTTCAGCCGCATCTATGCGTCGACAAACACTACTTTACCTCCTTCAGGTACCTTGCCTGATGCAGTGCTCGCGTCATTTCAGTACACAACCATTCCGTGGGTTGCTTGTCCGATAATCACCACGACCCACGTGCTACCACTGTTACTAGATCTAGCATATGATCGGTCCGCCAAGCGTCTACCTCACTGAGCTATTGGACCTCGCTCCCACCTCGCTCTCTTATCAGAGACGACAAGTCCTTCCCATGCAGGCACAAGGCACAACCTGGCTCCTTGCCGGGCAGTCAGGTCCATGACTACGAGCAAGAATGGCATTGCAGCCTGATGCCCTTCGCATCCAGCATTTTCTCTTTGGGCAGTGCCTTATTAATCGCCTCGAGTTCATGCCTCGAGTCTCATGAATTGCACACACCCTGACTTCGGCCCACTGTACAACTGTTACCACCCAAGAAGGGAGATGCACGTTCTGCGTGTTGCAACACCACGTTGACACCCACTTCCTCTGTGGCACGCTCTGACGCTGCCACTACATAAATGCCGCCCTATTCAGACACATACATTCCTATGGTTTCAATTATTAAACCCGTCTTCTAGCCCAACATGGATGCTTACTCAATGTCATGCACCAGCACTTCCCACCGCGCTTCGTCCAAGATATACCAAGACCTGCTTTGCTCCCATAGCATTGTCCAAATCAACCACGCCCACTTTCCTCAGTCTCCCACCATGGGACAATCGCCAATGGTCAGCATTTCGTCCCACCTTGACCATGCAGGACGATGACTGACGCCGTAGAAGAATTCATTCGAGGCAGAGAATCCAGAAACTCCTCTTCATGTGGCCGTTGTAGGGGCCGGACTTGCTGGTCTGCGTTGCGCTGACATTCTCCTGCAGCATGGCTACCAGGTCACGCTCATAGAAGGCCGAAATCGACTCGGAGGACGTGTTGTACAGGAAAGACTACCCAACGGCCACTTGGTCGATCTGGGTCCCAATTGGATACATGGGACCAAGGACAATCCGATATTAGAGCTGGCCAAAGCCACCGGGACTGCGGTTGGCAGCTGGGACGAGAACTCCTACATGTTCGACGAAGCTGGAAACTTGCTCGAACCTAAGCAGAGTGAGAGGTATGCGGGGATCATGTGGGACATCATCCAGGAGGCCTTCAAGTACTCTGATGCACACAGCTCCACCATTCCTGCTACCGACAGTCTTCTCGACTTCTTCCATCGCAAACTCCCTGAGCACGTACCCGACACTGGCCCGGAACACGATAAGGATCGCGCACTCGTGTTGCAGGCGGCCGAGTTCTGGGGCGCCTTTGTGGGAAGCCCAATTTCCACGCAAAGCCTTAAGTTCTTCTGGCTCGAGGAATGCATCGATGGCGGTGAGTGGTCGATGAAGAGCAGAAGAATCCAGATTATGGAGGATTGAACATTGCCACAGAGAACCTGTTCTGCGCCGACACGTATCGGAAAATACTAGAAGCCATTGCCAGGCCTGCCCAAGAGAGAGCAACCATCATGTTGGGTACCAAGGTCGAGAGGTTCGATATGCGGACTTCAACCAGCTCGAAGCCCCGAGTACACACGGACGCGGGCCAAATTATGGAGTTCGACGAAGTGATTTGCACGACTCCGTTAGGATGGTTGAAGAAGAACTTGGATGCCTTCCGACCTTCACTCCCGAATCGTCTCCAGTTGGGTATCAAAGCCATCGGGTACGGATGCTTGGAGAAGGTGAACACATCACTCGCCCCATCGAGAGCTCCATGCGCGCGTCGGACTTCATAGCTGACGCAAAGCTAGGTTTATGTTAGCTTCCCTCGAGCTTTCTGGCTGATGCCCGACGAAAACGGACGCATTGTGCAGGGTTTCTGCCAGTGGCTCGCACCAAAGTACGTTCCCGAGTCCAATCCGGCGCGGTGGAATCAGGAGATCGTCGAACTCGCGTCATCAACTCTGAAGACATCGCACCCCACGCTTCTCTTCTACATATTTGGAGACGAGTCCAGATTCATCACAGAGCAGGTCGGTGCACTAAAGACAGAGAAAGAGCGAGACGAGTTTCTCCACGGCTTCTTCAAGCCGTACTACACCCGGCTGCCTCAGTATGACGAGTCGTCTGCAGATTGCAAGCCGACAGCCTATCTGTCGACAAATTGGCTCCACGACGACCTCGCGGGCAACGGCAGCTACTGCAACTTTCAGGTTGGACTCGCGCAGGGCGACGAGGACATTCGAGCCATGCGTGAGGGGGTCCCCGAGGGCGGGTTGTGGTTTGCGGGTGAGCACACGGCGCCGTTCGTAGCTCTGGGCACTGCGACGGGGGCATACTGGAGTGGCGAGAGCGTCGGTCGCAGAATAGTAGAGATGCACCGGCGAACTCGACGGCAAGTCGATAATTAAAGAAGAGCCAGTGGAGGAGCTCTTTTGGTCCTGATGTCAATCGCTGACAGTGCTGCTATGGACATGGACCTACATGTAGACACCAAAAATCATGTTTCTGCGAAAGCGTCAAGCATGGACTTTTGACGGAGTACTCTGCTCTGCTCTGTTGTTCAATCCCATGTCATCGGCCCAAGCAGTTCCTGGGTGACACTGCAGCCACCCATGTGGTCCCATGCAGGGACCGGCTGGAGGTGAACAGACGAGCAGATGGTAGAGTCAGGCAGAACAGGCGTAGACCAACACACCTCAGTCAAGCGTTGTGGTGTCAGTTCTGTCGTCAAGTGATGATGAGACATGACTGGTAAGTAGTGCAGGGGAACAGACATTGGAGAGCAATGCAAATGGGGCCAAAGGGAGTCACGAGCTCACACATGCATCCCCCACTGTCCCTAACTTACCTTGTCTAGGTAAGGTACCTTAAGGTATCTTAGTGGTTAGTGGCTTGTGGGGCACTTCCCTGGGTGGGCAGGGTGTCACGGTCACAGTCACGGTCACGGCCCAGCGACTCCCAGACACAGCACAGACCACGGGTCCTTGGGGGAGCCCTGGAGGCATCCGTCATTGTCCGCCATTCCCCTTCGCTTCCTCTACCCAAACTCTCTGAGGCTTCACCTTCCAGAGTTGTTCAGATTCACAATCTTCAGCCTTTTATTGCACCAAAATATTGACCGGCCACATAGCCGCTCCTTTAGAGACCCATTTGCTCCCTGATCCTGCAAGACTTCGTGCCCAAATGACGACGAGCACACCATGACCTGTATCCCCGCTCTCGGCCGCGGGTCAACTGATAACACAACCGTCGTTCGTTGCCACTGGGACAGCTAGGCAGTGTGTGATTGCCACAATAGCTTCATTTCCTTTGCCGGCCTGCAGCTTCCGCAACCTTTCAAGCCTTCACTGCTTCTGCGGCTTGCCTTCAGCGAAGACCATCGGACGGCAGCAACCTGGACGGCACGACACCTTTTAGGTACTTCTCAACCCCGCCAAATCCCGACCAGGAGACCGACCTCGCTCTTCCTCCGACACAACACTTGTAGATCGTCCACAAACATCCGCCTCCAGCCATGGCGAACTTTTTCCAGAGCTTTCGGAGCTCGAACATGCCGAAGCGGCTACTTCGGTATGCCCTGTCGAGGCTCGAGCTGCTGGAGGAGGAGACACTGGACATCGAGAACCTGGAGTTCGCCCTCGGACGGAATACCGTTTTCGAGTTCAGAGATGTCGGCATGCGACTCAAGGTACGGACAGTCTTAGGTTTCCGAAACGATTCAAGAGCGAGACTAACACCGGTGGTCGCCAGAAACTCGAACGCCTGCTCAACCTCCCACCCGCCTTCAGGCTGCAACGAGCCAAAGTCCTCAAGCTGACGGTTACAGTCCCCATGGACTTCTACACGAGCCCCATAATCATCGAGGTCGATGGTGTAGATATCCGTCTGAGCGTTTTCGGAAGTGACGAAAACAAGAGCAAGGAAAAGGCAGCCGGAAAGACGGGCAGCGAGTCGAATGTCGTGCCCCATACCATTGACCTCGCAGCCTCTTTCCTCGAGACACAACCGCTGGCAGAGAAGAAACAACTAGAGGAAGCTCTAGCAGCCGAGACACAGGACCTAGGCGCATCGGTTGCGATGGAGGACAGCTTTGCGAGCGAAGAAGACGAGCCAGGCTTTGGCACCGGCCAAGCCCTTTCGTTGCCGGCCTTCCTGGCCGATTTCCTGCAGGGTATCGTGGACCGCACTCAGATCCAGATCAGGGGCGTAACCTTCCAGCTCGACGTCGAGGTACCCTCCGAGGACAGCACAGACAGCTTCGACATCGTAACCTTCCAGATCGCACTCGATCAGATTGATGTTGAGGGAGTCACGGTTCAGCTCAGGAATGAGCAAGGCTATCCTTTGATCCATCCCAAGGAGGGCAAACGTCATATCGCTCTGTCGCGCATACGAGCCTATCTCATCTCGGAAGCCAACGTATTCTCCAACTTCTCTCGCTCCTCCTCTATGACGTCGCCTGCTGTCTCCCAGGCCCCATCCTTCTCCGAGCGTACCTCGCCGTCGCCCCCACCGGCAACCCAACAGACCGACTGGCAACAGAGTAGTCGGCTCGAAGACGCGGCGTTTCAACCCAGCCTGCACAATAGCAATATAATGCAAGATTCGGTAGAACTGAATGAAATTGACGAAGCTCTCTTGCGGGATAGCGAGGATGCGTTGCAAATACCTTATGATTTGGCAGATGGACCGGAGGATGAGAACACCCACACGCCGCGGGCTTCGATTTACGAAGATTTTCCGAGGTCATATGCCGACAGCCATAGCACCTCGAAGCCCAACGACGACGACGATCGTGGCTTGGCATGGGGCGAGTGGTCATCAGAACCACCGCCAGACTTACTCGAGGAAGCACTCTCAACTCCGATGCAGGGATCCAGGGCAATTCCTCTTCATCGTTCAACCCATACAGAGGCGAGACGCGACACCGTGGGACCTCAGGAAGCGTCTGAGCCCTCCGAGGGTGATGACCTGGCACGGTCACAACTCTTCACCCACGAAGAAGCTGAGAGCATGTATATGAGTGCATTCTCATCAGCCGAGTCCAAGCAGTTGCCGTCCCAACAGCTCCCTTCACATGTACCTGGTGCTTGGGGATCTAGCCCAGTGTCATCCCCAATCCCCACGACACATGACGAATCTCACGGTCGAGTCTCACCCACATTCGATACCGCTCGCCCCCGTGATGGTCTCAGCAGCATCTCCGAAACCTCCCAACTGCATGTTGAAGATGAAGGGGCAGTACCTGCGCAACCAACCATGGGATCGAGAGCTAGTGAGGAGGACATTACCGATGAATCGGCGCCCCATCCTTCTGCCTTCTTCAGCGAATCACCTGGCCCGTCACAGGAAGATGTCCCAACTCCACGCGGCCCCACTAGACTTGTCAAGGAGATCGTGTCTCTGGGACTCATCTCGATCTACGTGCCCTCGATGCACAAGGATATCCATGTTCAAGCGGCCCAGCAAGGCAGCTCTGAAGTATCACCCCGACTCGCCAGATCCATTGCGCCGCAAGTACCGGGGGCGTTCTCAGTGTATTCCACATCTCCGGGTATGGAGGCGAGCGAAGCACCACAGGCCTTCACGCCCAAGCAGACTGAAAGCCATACCGATTCTCTTGAGATTATCTTGTCTCCAGTTGATGTACGATTCGATGCGTCGCTGGCATTTCTACTGGCTACGGTTGTGGGCAAGCTGCTCGAGGCCGTTGGAGGTGGACCAACCATCAATAAGGCCGATGAGCCGCAGAAGCAACAAGACGGGAGTTCAAAGGTGTCCACCGTCAATATCACAGTCGAGAAAATTTCTCTCCTGTTTTTGAACCAGCTGGGTGCGGTCGCCGACACTGCAGAGCGAGTTCTGGGAGCTCAGGATCTGCATCTCCAGCCAGAGATTCTTCTTGAAAGCATTCTCGATAATCTCTCCATCTCTATGACAAGCTCTGGTTCGAAGACAGAAACCAGTATAGATCTCGAAAAATTCCGCCTCGGTTATGCTACCGACGATATCCTATCTTTTGATCAGAGCTTGCAGATGCGTACATCCGTCATGGATAAATTTCCGTCGCCCGGGGCTGACGTGTCCCTCAAGATCATCCAGTCGGCTCAGTCGACACGGACGGAGGTTACCACTCTACCTTTGCTGCTACAGCTTGACCTGCGAAGGCTGGATGAGACTTTCAGCTGGTTCGGAGGACTGAGCAGCTTCCTGAACATGAGCTCGTCAATGAACTCAAGCACGTCACCATCCAGCAAAATTCCAGTCCAGTCACAGTCAAAACCGAGAGGCGTCCGTTTCGATACCCCCATAAACCCCGATGACAAGTCAGCTTCGTCACTGAATAAAGTTGACATGAGAGTTGGCGGCTTCAACCTCGAACTTCGCGGTAAGGAGTGCAGTGTTGGGCTGGAGACGAGCGCCATCAAAATGGTTAGCAGGGTATCTGGCATCGGCTTCGCCATCAGCAAAGCGCGTCTCGCAGGCCCATACTTGAAGAATGCTCGGGGGGACCCCCCAATCATGGTGGTACTGGGAAATCTTCGCTTCGACTATCACAATTCACCCACCGCTCAAGACTTGGAACGCCTGTTGGAGCTCATAATACCGTCAAAGGCCAAATTTGACCAAGGAGACAATGAAATCATGGTCGACACCCTGCTGAGACAGAGACGGAAAGGTGCCGTTCTCAGGATCACTTTGGAGCAGCTCGAAGCCAAGGTAGGGCAGTTAGCCCAACTCAAATGCCTGCCCGGCTTGGGCGAGGAACTTGCGCGCCTGGCTATGGTCGCAAAGTACTTGCCCGAGGACGACCGGCCAGGTCTCTTAACCCTAGGAAAGATCGCAGATGCACGCGCGAGCGTCGATTTGGGTGGCAAGATTGGCCTGTTCACTGCCAGCCTTCGAGACTTTGAAGCGGCACAGATTACGATTCCGTCGCTAGTGGCCTTGGCCATTGGATCAGTGTCGGTGAAACGAAACAACAGGGAGGATCTCGTCAGCTCACCAGATGCCACTCAGCTTACGAGCCCTGTGCTTATGGTGCGCATGGTGGGAGATGAGATTGAACCGATCATCAAGGTGCAGATGCGCGCTGTCACCATTGACTACCGGGTACCGATTGTCATGGACGTCCTCGGCCTGGGTGCCGATGTGACTCCCCAGGACTTCGAGGCCAGTCTGGCGGCGTCTGTAGCCAACTTGGGCGACCAGGCACACCACGTCTTGACGAAAAAGAACAAGTCGCCGGTGGCCCGCCGGCCCGGAGAGCCAGGCAAGCCTAGCAACAAGCCCATGAAGGTCGACATTCTGTGCAAGGATTGTTTGCTCGGATTGAATCCTCTGAAACAAACCTCGAAACTGTTCATTGCCCTGACGGATGCTCATCTGGAAGTCATTCTACCCAAAGATGTGAACACTCAGGCAACACTTCATCTCAACAAGGCATCGCTCTTGCTCACTGATGATGTTTCGAAGGCAGCCATCGAGGACGAGCGAAGTACCGCACGTCAGCGTCCAGGCGACGCCGCCTCGCAGCAAGTCACTGACCTGGTGGCGAGGGGCTTCGTAAACATTTGCTTCATCTCGGCAGCAAAGATTATCGCGAGGGTCACCGCTAGTCCTATTGATGACAAGAGGCAACTGGATGTAGAAATGCGCGACGATCTACTCGTTCTGGAGACTTGCGCCGACTCAACGCAGACACTCATCTCACTCGCGAATGCGCTGACGCCCCCGACGCCGCCGAGCAAAGAGAACAAGTACCGCACCAATGTTGTGCCTGTGCAGAATCTACTGGCATCAATTGCGCCTGAGGCATTTGGTAGAGCTGAGGGCGCCTATGACTTTGACGAGGACTTTCCTATGGTGCAAGGCCTCGGGAGTGATGATGAGTACGATGTGACCATTGGGTCAGGTTCTTTGCCGGATGGTTCTCGCTATTACCAAGACGAGCATGTCATGGAAGAGGTCTTTGATGCCGGAGGATCAGCCATCTCAATCACGTCGGCTGCCCATACAGACAAGATAACTGACTCGAACTTCAACATCAGCTCTTCGAACATTTCCGACGGAAGTGGAGAATTGGACATTGACGAGAATTACTTCACTCAGCGACAAGACCTTGATAGCAGGGCTCGAATCTGGAATTCAAAACAAAACAGCTACGATCAGGCGCCGGCTGATCTTGTGCGACGAAGCCCGCTTCGAGTCTCCGTCCGCGATGTTCACGTTATCTGGCACCTTTTCGACGGCTACGACTGGGCTCGAACGCGTGATGAAATCACAAAGACTGTCGAAGAGGTCCAGAATAAGGCACTAGAGCGCCTCAAGAGAACCCCAGCGACTTTTGAGGAAGAGGACGACGACGAAACGGCAGTCATTGGTGACTATCTCTTCAACTCAATTTACATCGGTATTCCCGCGCAGTGCGACCCCCGAGATTTAGCTCAGATGGTAAACGCAGACCTGAACGACAATGCCACTTTCACTGAGACAGAGTCAGTGGCAACAACGGCATTTACTGCCACGGGGACTCGCACGGGAGGGGCGCAGAGGTCCAAGAAGAAGCTCCGACTGGGCCGAAGCAAACACCACAAAATCTCGTTCGAACTGCAAGGGGTAAACCTCGACCTGA
This sequence comes from Verticillium nubilum, assembly GCA_002851675.1. Taxonomy (NCBI): domain Eukaryota; kingdom Fungi; phylum Ascomycota; class Sordariomycetes; order Glomerellales; family Plectosphaerellaceae; genus Verticillium; species Verticillium nubilum. The sequence goes on from NMXI01000012.1 coordinate 311,563, forward strand.
TCGCATTCCCTGCCAACTCTGGAGAGACTCAAAGCTCTATCGATGTTCGGGTTCAGACTCTGGAAGTTTACGATATGGTTCCTACATCGACATGGAAGAAATTCGCGACATATGACCAGGACGCTGGTGAGCGGGAAATGAATACGAGTATGGTCCGCCTCGAGCTCCTAAACGTCAAACCGCATCTGGACCTGGCCGCGTCAGAGATGGTCCTCAGGGTGACTCTTTTGCCGCTCCGCCTCCATGTGGACCAGGATGCCCTCGACTTCATCACGCGCTTCTTTGAGTTCAAGGACGACAAGATCCCTGTGCACAGCTCGCCCAGCGACGTGCCATTCCTGCAGAGAGTCGAGGTCATGGATATTCCTGTCCAGCTGGACTTCAAGCCAAAGCGAGTTGACTATGGTGGACTGAAGTCAGGACGGACTACAGAGTTCATGAACTTTGTCATCCTTGACCAAGCCCATATGACCCTGCGCCACGCCATTATTTACGGAGTGCAAGGATTTGACCGGATGGGCAAGACCCTCAACGATATCTGGATGCCTGACGTTAAGAGGAACCAGTTACCTGGCGTCCTTGCCGGCCTGGCACCTGTCCGTAGTCTTGTCAACATTGGCAGCGGCTTCAAGGATCTGGTGGAGATCCCCATCAAGGAGTACCAGAAAGACGGCCGCATCTTCCGCAGCCTGCAGATGGGTGCAACGGCCTTTGCCCGCACCACCGGCACGGAGATGGTCAAGCTCGGCGCGAAGCTAGCGATCGGAACACAGACCGCTCTTCAAAGCGCCGAGGGGCTACTGACCACCAAACCACCAACTGCCGAGGCGACAGTATGGGATGGCGACGACCCAGCCGACGCGGACGAGCAGCAGAAGCAAATCAGCCTGTATGCGGACCAGCCGACAGGCGTGATCCAAGGCCTGCGCGGCGGATACCAGAGCTTGATGCGCGACTTGCACTCGACGCGCGATGCCATTATTGCGGTGCCTGGTGAGGTGATGGAGAGCCAGAGTGCACAGGGCCTGGCCCGAGTCTTGTACAAGCGGGCGCCCACGATTGTGTTCCGGCCGGCGATCGGCGCGAGCAAGGCAATCGGCAAAACGTTGATAGGAGCAACGAACTCGCTGGATCCGCAGAATCGACGACGTGCTGAAGAGGTATGTGGATCACTTAATACTTCTTCGTCTTGTAACATTTGCTAACTTGTGTTCTAGAAATACAAGAGGCATTGACTGAAGGGACTCAGGGTGTGCTATCATTCAGCCGCCAGACGACCAAGAAAGAGGGGGCGCCAAGCAAGACCCCCCCCCACCACGACGACACGAACCATTGGCATCATAGACGGACGGACGAGCGAAGGCGGGCTGTTCTTGAAATTTTCTTCTGTCTTTTGCATTCTATTTCTGGTCAAAGGGGTTGTTCACGCATACTGAGCCGAACGATACGATACCCCTAGACCTGCGCTCGGCCATATAGGAAATGTCATACATGGGGCGCAGTTGCGACCACCAGTCGTGGATCGAGATGAAGGAGCCTGGGGCGATGGAGAGAAACTTTCCCGATTGTATGTGGGTTCAGTGAGGTAAAGGGGAGTTTCTTTGGAAAGCAAGATAAATTGTACGCATTTTCGGGGCGTCGAGAAAGAAAGATAAAGATGCGGTTCGTGTCACACAGGTTAAGATCGTGGGTACTTGAACAAAGTAATTCGTATTGTTGACATTTCATCGTGCCCATCAGGGGGTTGCATAAGTAGCCCAGCTGTCCGTGCTTCGTAGGGAATCCTGTCTAGATGCCGTCTATTGATCGCCCACCGAAATCCTCAATGTCGTCTCACTGCTCACCCAGGCTCTTCTCGATGGCCTCGAGGGGTTCGAGAACGCCCTTCCACTGGGCCCACTCGGCGTCGCCGCCAGGGATGCCACCGTGCAGGGGTAGACGGGTGCCGTCGACGTCTCCGAAGCCGCGCAGGCGGCTGATCGCCTCCTTGATGCCGACGGTGCCGAACTTTACGACGATCTCCTCGACGCCGCTGATGCGGAACTGCAGAAGGCGGCGCTCGGCAGCCTCCTCGTCGGTGGGGCGGACCTTGACGGCGAGGTCGTAGAGGCGGACGACGGAACGGGGGAAGAAGCCGGCGGAGCCGTCGATGGCGCCGGCGGCGCCGATGGAGACGACGGGGAGGAGGTGTTGGCCGAGACCGGTGAAGGTAGCGAAGGCGGCGTGGTCGATGGCGGGGTTGGCGGCGATGAGGGCGTGGTGGGAGGCGTCGCCGTGGGAGAGCTTGCAGCCGACAATGTTGGGGTGGGCGGCGAGGGTCTCGTAGGTGGAGGGGGCGACCTTGACGTTATTGGAGACGCCAGGGTAGTGGTAGATCATAATGGGAAGGGGACTGCGGTCGGCGACAGCGCGGAACCAAGCGATGATGCCGGACTGGGTGCTGGCGCCGGCGAAGTAGCCCGGGACGAGACAGAGGCCCCACTGGGCGCCGGCGTCGCGGGCGGCGGTCAGGTGCTCAACCGTCTCGTCGACGCCCTGGGTGGCGGTGCCGGCGATGATGGGGTAGTTGGGGAAGCCTGCCTTGTCGAGCGCGGCGCGGGCGGCGGAGAGGACCTGGCCGCGCTCGGCGAGACGCAGGTGGACGGCCTCGCCGGTAGAGCCGAGGATGACGAGGCCCTTGATGCCGGCCTGGGCGAGGTATACGGAGTGAGCGGCCTGGGTCTCGAGATCGAGGGGAGGCGTGATGGGGTCGTACGAGGCGGCGGACTTGCGGGCGAAGAAGGTCGGGACGGGGACGTAGATGCCCGGGGGCGGCGCGGCGGTCGGCATGCTGGTGAAGTTCGTCTGGTCGTCTTGGTTGACTTCTTCAGAGGTTTAGGGGCGCAGGGGCTCAGGTGGAGTTTCGGTGGTAGGTGCAGTTCGGCCTTGGTCAGATGAGAAGGGGTATCATGAGGCTGGTAAGAAGTTGAAGGATAAAATCGATTTCCCGTGGGAAGCTCCCGTCTTTAGATCAAAGACCCCGCGGTACGTGGGACGTTGACGCGCCGAGGTTGGGACACCATAATATGGTGGCAGATGGTCGTGTTCGGCAGCTCGGGGCATTATGCAGCGATCGCGCGGTCTGATGTCGTGATGTCGGTCCACATGGCGTCTCAGGGTTTTGTTAGCTCTGCCAGTCACCGGATTGCCCGCCCAAGCCGCCCTCCCGGGCTATTGCATCCCTTGAGGCAAGACGATGGAGGGGCTTCATGGTTGTCAAAGCGTGGAGGGGCGTGAAAGGCGTGGGTTTGACTTCGGTGGGGGGCTTGGGATGTTCTGCCGGGCGAGGGCGGAAAGGCGCAGAAGGATTCAGATGAATTGACTGCTTCTTGTCCGATGTCAAAAAAAGCTACTCGCAACGATCTGGATGAATGTCATCCCTTATTGCGAATTTCTGGTCCCATTGGCATTCAAATCTGAGTGATGTAAGGTAGGTACGGTAAGGAGGTACCTAAGGTACCTTAGGTAGGTAGTGGCAGAAGTTTTCTATTCCCTCAGTAGGTCCGTTCCCATGCGCCCCGCCCCAGAAGGTATTGATGGCAGCTGGAAGGCGGAACCAGACCCAAGCAGTGGGAAAGAGGACGGATATTTGTTCAGTGGGAGGGAAAGTGCAAGTCGTGGCGTCATTGCCCCGCCAAAACATGTCTTATCGCACCTTCTTCCCCCCCCATTATCGGTCTTTCCAGAGCAATCACAGCAGCGACAACGGGATTGCCATCACAACATGAGTGTCACAAACCCTCAACACCATACCTGTGTATCGTGATATTGTGACCTCAAGCCTACCAAGACTTTCACCGAGTCCTTCTTTCAGCTCATCCACCGCCATAATGTCTGACGGAAAGCGCGCAGTAGACTCGGACAAGGGTTAGTGCTCCTCCCGCTTCGCCGTCGTTCTATCCCATGCGTCCTAACACTGCTGTGCTGCCACCCATCAGTCTTCACGGTCCTCATCACCAACTCGGCCTACCTTTCTGGTCTCTTCACTCTCGATTACTCCTTGCGAAAAGTTGAATCCCAATACCCCCTCGTCGCCCTCTATACCGATACCCTCGACGATGCCGCGCATGCCGCAATCGATCGCCGCGGCATCCCCAAGCAGCGCATCGAGTACCTCCTCCCCACCAAGGGCAAGGACTACTCCAACGACCCTCGCTTCTACGATTGCTGGTCCAAGCTGACTCCCTTCTCCCTGACACAATACACCCGCGTCGTCCAGCTCGACGCCGACATGCTCGTGCGCCAGAACATTGACGACCTCATGACCCTGCCCCTCGATCCCCCCGACATCGCCGCCCAGGGCAACACCATCACCGCCCCAAGCACCCGCGTCTTCGCCGCCGGACACGCCTGCGTCTGCAACCCCCTCAAGAAGCCGCATTACCCCAAGGACTGGATCCCCTCGCAGTGCGCCTTCACCACCCAGCACGGCGCCCCCGCCGAAGCCCAGACCGTCGCCCCGGCCCCCGATGCCAGCCCCCTGGGCTACATGAACGGCGGCCTCCAAGTCGTCAACCCTAGCAAGGATATCTACGCCCAGATTGTAGCCTACATGGAGACCGATGCCGCCAACATGGACTTTGCCGACCAGAGCCTGCTCAGCGATCTCTTCCGCGGCCGCTGGGTCTCGCTGCCCTACGTCTACAACGCCCTCAAGACGCTGCGTTGGCCCGGTGTCCACGACGCCATCTGGAGCGATGACGACGTCAAGGTCGTTCACTACATTCTCGCCCCCAAGCCTTGGGATGAGAGGGCGCAGGACAGCACCTGGACGAAGGCCGGCAAGCCCGCAGACCAGGAGACGCACAAGTGGTGGGGAGATGCCGACGGTGAAAGGAGGAGGCAAGAAAAGGCCAACAGCATCGACGACGGTTTCTGAAAGCTCGATCCAATACGAAAATGAACATATTGTTATAAACACATTGAGCGCAATTATCGTCTCGAAGACAATGCTTGGGAATTCGATGCCAAGATTCCGATTGGGAACTACCATGGCATGGCATAAGAAACCAAGATGGAAGTGCTGGAGGAAATCCGTGCGATGATGATTCATTATGACCAAGATCCGATGGCAATCTGCGAACGACGTTACATGGCATATCGAATCTGCAATCCTCAAATCGGTTTCAGAGAAACATAAATTCCCGCACCCCTTTTAACCTCGCATGCTGCCGATATTTCTGCCTGCAGCAAATATTGCCCAGCCAACAATGCAAACCCCCGAGACAACAAGAACCCATCACACCATCACCACCACCCTGGAACCACACCCTCACTCGCTGTTTGCCAGCATCCTGTAACGACCCGAACGCCACGATCGGCCACTCCCGACCAAGATAACGAATTTTCACGAAGAGAAAGCCCAAAACAAACCATCTTCCCGGGACGTCGCATCAGCCACCGCCCCCCGGAGACCAGCTGTTCGAGAACACCACCATTTTACCTCTTCACCGGTCACCTGGTGGGTGGCCTCATCGGTCCGGATCACCAAAGTCTCCATTCAAAGCAAACAAATCAAGGGATCATTCATTTGCGCAAGGTGCCCGTATACCCTCCATTCATCGTGAACATCACTTCATGCATCGTACGGGAGGGACTGTGAGCCCGAATCCGTCGTCCAACCCACTCGCGCGCTACTTTTCTTTCTTTAGCATTCTATCTTCGCCCTCAGCCCACTCGTTGCCCTGAGACGCACCAGTCTAATCCTCCTCGTGAACCCCCACTTCCCACCCCGGGGCTTCTACTCCCCTCCTCGTGATCCCTACCCAGTCTAACGAACGGCGCTGTGTAAGGGCCACTGCCAACACACCGGAGACGCTAGAACGTGCGCTGTGCGTCCTGCCGCGTATGCAGGAGGCCGGCGGGTGGGTTGTTCCCTCCTTTCCAGCGCATTGGCAATGGTGTTCGGGGTTCCCATGTTGCCACGCACATGCAGTGGGGGAATCCTCAAATCCTCTCTACCGGGAGAGGCTGTGCTTTCGCCCCTGGCGATTTCAGGCCAGGACGACCGAGGAATGGCGAGGTCACGAGAACGGGGTTGGCGGACGGATGTTTGAACGGAACGTTCGTGGGCCAGGTAATTGTTGCTCAGCAAATGTCTACGGCCGGAGGCTTGTAGGCCCTCTTGTGGAAAATCGGTACTCGTCCCATGTGTGATATTCAGGTATCAATTGTATTTAGTAGTAGGCCATATACGCCACCAGCTGTAGCCACAGCAGTTCGCCCTTCCATGTGAAACCCAAAACAAAGTCTTCCTCACGCCTGTTCACTCGGCAAGGACAACAAAAGTAATACTAAAGTAAAAAGGCCCATCTAGGACAGGATGAAAAGAAAGTCAAGGTCTTCGTGATGAAAAATAAAAACGGCAAAAAAAAGAAAGAAAAAAGGATCAAAGTCAGGCTGTTCCCGCGGTGACAGGAACACTAGGAGAACCCATGCCCCAGTGAGCGCTCAGTGAGGCCAGCTTGCGTTTGATTCCATCGCCAATACGGCAGGTGAAGCCCTCATTGATAATGCCAATTCCGTACTCGAGGACATTGGTCGCGTTGTCAAGTCCGATTGTCTGACCGTCTCGACGAGTCACCATAGCGGTGCCCTCACCTCCGCTCCAGAGGTAGCCGATTAGACTTGGGTCCTCGGGAGTAACTTTGTCAATGACCACGATGCTCGCATTCAGGTTAAGACTCGTCGGTGCAATGCTCTCTGGTCGGCGCTGCTCCTGCGCGTGAGAAGACGCAGGAGACGATGAGCCAGACTGCATCTGCTGCTGTGCTGTCTGAAAATTTGGATCCAGTGTCGTGACGGTATCCGCCCACAGAACGAGGGCAGCGCGATACACGGCAGCTGACCACCAGCAAGGTCGACGATCAAGGGGCATGGCGCGAACGAGGCGCATGGTCTGTCCGCAGTGAAAGACCGCCTCCTCTCGGTTGAAGATGCAGCGCTTGTGGCGCATCGACAGCTCCCAAAGGGATCCCTCCAGTCCCTCCCGGCGCGCAAGCCGTTCAACTTCGGGAAAGTTGCTCACTGCGTTGAGGGAGATAACGTGAAACAAGACGAGGTTGCAGCGGGTTGTCTCACAGTTGGGATTGGCCTTGTGAATGACCACGGTAAGCTCATACCACTTTTGCAAGAGGGCCTGGACCTCTTCCAGCCGTTGCAAGGTGGTTGACTTGGTGACGGTACTCGACGCCTGGTGCTGGCTGGGTAGCACGTCGGGAAAGCACGAAAGCATTTGCCGCAGGTGGCAGAGCAGAGCCTGAAGAGGGTGGAGGAGAAGACGAAGTTGATGGGGCGAGAGGCTGGGTTGCCGACGAGCGAGGTTGTCATGGAGGAAGTCTTGGAAGAGGTCATGAAGTGAAGGAGTAAGGGAGGGCGTAGCGCCTTGAGAACTGCTACTTGTTGGCGGCCCGTAGATGTTTTGAACATTGGCTTGCCACTGTTCTGAGCTGGAGCTCATCCACAGAGCCTCGGGACTGGGCAAGGGACACTGAAGATCCGTGATGGCGAGCATGGGGGGCGTGTCGTGGAAGAGGCTGAGCTCCTGATCCGCCATGACCCAGTTGTAGACTAAGCTGCGACATGATGAGTTCGTGTCTGATAACTTGATTCCAGTGAAGCCTTACCGATTCTGAAGCTCGCGGTGCAGCCATGTCCTCCACTGAAGCTCACTGCTCGCCGTGTTGTTCAACGTCGGCACCATGGATGGTTGAGCCTCAAACATGCCGGCGTGCCTGAGCATCTGTGAAACGTAAGCTTTGATGGTTCAGCGGAAAGTTTTACTGGACCTACAGAAAGGTACATGCCCCTCTGACCCATGGCGATATCCATCAGCCACTTATCGCCGCTCCATGCGCCGAGGGTTGTGAAGAGAAGAGCACAGCGCAAAGCCACCAGGTCTGCCGATAGCTCGACGTCCTTCTCAATGATGTCAAACAGCGAGATACGACATGTCTCGATAAGACCAGCAGCGAGATAGCGTGCCTCAGCCATTGGCACAGCAGAGGCACCTTGCGCGATCATCAGAAGGACGAGCAAGGTCGACGCTTGGTTGTTGATGAGCATCTCGTTGGGGTCAACACATCCAGCGACGACCAGGGGGTAATAGTAGGACAGGCTACGGACGTAACTGCGAAGGAAGTACTCCAAAATCTTGGGGGGCGGGAGGACAATGAAGCTAAAGTCATTGGGGCTAGAGTAGCCCGACTTGGAGTAGTTGCTGATGCCGCCGCGATGGACGTCAAGTGCCTTGTGAAGAAAAGACTGGGTGATGGCCAGCATCCTGTCGCGCGTTCGCGAGGTCATTGGGATGACAGTAGCGAAATCGGATGCGTCCCAGTTCACGGTGTCGATGTACTTCTCGAGTGAGCTCCATGTGCCCTCTTCCTTGCACTTTCTCTCGAGGCACTCAAGGTGAACGATGGCCGTTCGTGGGCATACGCTGGAGTAAATGGGCGGGTTGCAACGCGCCAGAGGCCACGAGTTCTCGGCGGCAATAACGACCTCGAACTCGGCGATGCAATTTTCGCCACCCATGGATCCAGCCACAGGTTCCACTGCAGTCTTGAAAGATGCTTCGTAGTCCCCAGTAGAAATGATGCTTGTGCTCCGGGTGTGTGTCGAGGCTCTTGATGACGTGGCTGTCATGGGACCCGAAGTGGAGGCAACGTCGCTGAAGTCTGCAAAGCTGGGCATGGACAAGTCTTGTGGGATAGGGCCCATCGAGTTACCGTACAAATCGAAGTCCAGAGAGTAATCGGGCCAGGTCAGCATATCTTGGTAGTTGGGGTTTGGGTTTATAAAGTCCGTGTTGTCAAGACGCATAAACTCCTCAAGGTCTTCGACACGGGCCGTCGGTGAGGGGAAGTCGGCGGAGCCACGATGAGAGTGAGAAGGCGACGACTTTTGGTTTGTCATGGTTTGGTTTATGGGTGCCACAGGGGATGGCAGGAGCTGTGACGGCGATGCTTGCTTGCTCAAAGTCGGCGTGATGTCCATGAAGGTCATGGGAGGAGCAGGCTGGTGTGCTTGGGCTCCAGGAGGTAAGAGCTGCTGCTGGAAGGCGGCGCTGGCTTGAGCAGCTCTGACTGCTGCTTTAGACGACCTGCGTGCAAATCTAGCTGCGCAGGGCAGGTTCTTTTCAGCGCATCGCGAGCAAGGGACTCTTTTATCACATCCTGTCTTCGCGTTGGCGCAGTTTTGGCAGGCGATCGGGGTGCGGCCGGCCACGGTTGGAACACCTCCTGGCAGTGGCTCCATCGGATCTCGTGCTTCGTGGTATGTTGAATGGTGTCTCTGAAGAAGATCCCTGCGTGCAAAGGATAGCTGGCAGGCACTGCATCGGTGGGGCTTGACATTGGTGTCTGAGAGGCTGTAAGCGGCATGTTGCGGATATGAGGCTTCTGATCTGTGGATACATACGACTCGGGATATGCCTCTCCAGATGTTCCTTCCTGGTGAAGCTCTTCCCGCAGTAGGCGCAGAAAACCATAGCGATTGCTGATCTGGAAACGAAGTGGGACTCTATCGTATGAATGTTGTGTTGACGAGGGCTTCGAAGGTCAAGGTGATCCAGAGTCAGTTGCAAGTTGTGGTAATATATTGTTGAAATGAAGTAGGCGTGAATGTAGAAGAAGATAGGCTGGGAAGAAAGATTATAAAGGCTACCAGAGCAGAACGCCACGGCCGAAGAGAGCTCCTATTGTCTGGTGTCAAGCAAAGGATTTTAGGGGTGTGACAACAGAGTAGCCTTTCCTTAGCAGTGTTGAACGAGAATGCAAGAATGCATAAAGCTGAACGTATCTCGACGATTCCTCCAGGATGAGTGGGAGTGGAGGGGTGGGCGGTGTTTTCATATACCACGACAAGCCTGGAAGGGGGGGGTGTCCCGCCGGGTCGGGATACGCAGTTGGCCTGAGCATGGAATCGCCTGTTCCCGCCCGACTGGAGACCGCTTGGCCGGCGTGGTGTGGGAAGTGGAGGGACGGTAGAATGAGGTATCGACCGGTCGGAGCGGCGCCTGCTTCAGGACGACAACAACAGAGCACAACCATCGGGTCCAGTAAATGTTCGCATGGGAGTATCCAATACGGGAACGCACCGGCCATGTCAGCTGGGCGGCGTTGACGTGCGTTCGGGCTCAGCCTGGCCAGGGTCCTCTGCGAGGGCAGGATATCCCTGCTCGGCTCTTCGTGTACCATGTTGCCAAGTGGGCTGAACTCTCCATGGTAAATGTAGTGAGCAGCTGGTCTGCAGGTAAGTCTGGCGCGGAGAAGGGCCAGTGAGCAACGGTGGCTTGAGGCGAACGAGCCATCCGTTCCGGGGGTGCACGTTATACTGGTGGGGTCTGCGGATATAGCAGGCATGGCATCTCAGACCGGGGAAAACAAAGACAGGTGGGAGTAGAGTCGTCAAGTTTCAGGGGCCAGGTAAGCCCAGCACCATTAGGCCAGGTCGATAAGAGGTAAAGCCGGTGAATGGCGGGCGGGCGGTCGAGGGGCCTGTGTGGCAGCACGGTTTCCTGATGCGGCATCTGCCAGTACTAAACAAAGGAATGTCTGACATCAGACCTTGACCCTGTTCGATGGCGGGTGGCCCAAATGGCGTTCACAAGGACTTGGAGGGACGGGAGCGTGGACAGAAGCCTTAGAGTGGCCGGATCCTTGCGTTGTTGGACACATAACTTTGACGCCTCTTCACGCCACGCCGTTTCTCGCTTGGCTCCAGAGCAACTTGTTAGTTAGTTTGAGCCTCGGGAACAGGAACAACGGGGTTCAGGAGCTTGGTGGAAGAGCTTGCCAAGCAGCCGAGTCGACAATAGTTGTGCCTTGAGGCAACCGTCAGGTAAGACGTCCAGGTCCAAGTTCAGGTCCAAGACTTAGTATGCGAGCTAAGCATGCGGGTTTCGGGGCAAGATCCAACAGGGTGCTGATCGTAGGGCGCGGGCCAAGCGAGTGTCGGGGCGCTGAAGGTCGACGGTGCTTGATCCTGTGCGTGGACGAGTAGACGTCTTGGGAATAATCACATCGGGCAAGGTCACGGGGGGTAGGAGTTCACCTCAGTAAGGTACGAGGTGACCCATCTCCTGTCACGTGGCAAGACGACGCAAAATGCCTGTCTGGATGGTCCTAGCGTATTAGTAAGATGAGGTGATCAAGGACCTAGGCGAAGTTTTAGCACCTCCATTGGCACTGGCACTGGCACTGGCCCCCCCTCTCAGGCCTCATCAGTACCCTCAGCTGTAACTGCCAACCCTTCTCTCGTACTCTTGCCACCCCATCCGTCTCTCCCTCACAGACATCTCTCAGACCTTCGTAAACGGTGAGCGGTGAACCGCATCACCAGGCACAGCCGCCATTCTACTAGACCTCTATCTATCTTTGTCGGCCACATCAGATTGTCTCTCCATCGCTACCTGTGCGTATGGTCCGACCCACTAGGCCTAGGCTCGAACCGTTCCACTCTATCCATCCCATCCCATCCCGCCTTGTCCCCCTCCTCGACCTGACTGACTGCACACACCCAAGGTGTAGAACTCTCGTCATCCTGCCTAGTTCGGTCAAGCGTCTTGCGTCCAGCCCCGGTCTGCCGAGTGCCGGGACGCTACCGGGCTCTAAAATGCGATCTTCCCGACCACGACCCTGGCCCTCTCGTGGAAAAGACAGTGGGGAATGCAAGGGCTGTCCTGGATGGCTGTCGATGACCTGCCAGTTCACCAGGATGACGTCGAGAACCATTGCCCCTTCACCCTTTCGTCGAGAAACCACCGAGCTTACCACGCAAGTCCCGGCATGAGTAACGCCACGGTTGATCGAGGAACGACACAATCGGTTGTCGCTGCGCCCCGGGCTGCCGAGCTGCCGCCTCACGCCTCACCGACGCCTGATACGACCGTCTTTGCCCACCGTATCCATGGCCAAGACCATATCTTGTCTACCTTTGGTGACAGCAGCGCCAAGACGACATCACAGCTGGCTGCCGTGGTTGCACATTGCCTTGTTCTCCTCAAACCCTCGGGCGACGGGCACACGTGCAGCCGGTTCCCAATGTTCCCGAAGGCTGGTGGGCGAATGTCATGCGAAGAGGCCTGACAGATGTCAAGCCCATCGTCTGAAGCCCACCTCAAAGTAACGGCGATGAGTACGCAACTGGAAAGTCACAGAGATGTCGAAACAAGTCTCCAGCGAGTGAGCCGTCCCGGAATTGGAGCCGCGTATACCATCGGAAACTTCTTCTCGAAGGCCCGTGAGCACGAGCCCAAGCTCCGTCCATCGAAACGAAACACAACCCCTATTCTACTCACTCACAGACCTCAAAAGCGTGACGACTGCAGATCACCTTCGCTGTCATCAGGCTGAGTCAGCCTTGGAGGACTTTTGGAGCTTGATACACCATCAAGCTACTCACATCGTCCCATCGTCCCGTCGTCATGTTAGATGTACATCCAATGCCCGCCTAGGACAGACCCAGCTAAGCTTCGTACTCAAGGATGATGGGCCAAACATACCTCGTAGAGGCCAAACGACACAGTGTTCTGAGGACGTCTCTGGTGGGGCGGGCCGGTGGAAGGAGGAGTGCGAAAGGCAGGCTATTATTGATGAGCCCGTCTTCATTGAGGTCATTGCTCGTGCACTTCAGTTCAGCCATGCGCTGCCGATGTAACAGTCGTTTCTCGGCCAGACGGCAGACTGCGAGACCATGTGCCTCCTACGTCTGCAACCTGCTGAACAATGGTAAACAGACAGGCTGCTCTTAAAGACCGCTGCTGACTCGCCTCACAAGATATTGTTGGCAGGTCTGGGTCTAACCCTTTAGAGACGACTCCATGCGAGAAGTTGCGACGTCTCGCCACTATGTCGATCCCGAGATGATCGATACAGACAGGGTGCCATGTTTTCGCGCCCTCCTCGAACACGCGAGAAACAGAACTTTGACGGCGATTTCCTAATGAAGGGGGTACTAGAGATTCTGATATCTGGGCTCGCTTGTTCCTCGGCCAGGACGCGATAATCCCGGTTGTAGGCATCTGACACTGGGAAAGTCGTTTCGACGAGAAGACAACTGTCCGGATGGGCACCTCGATCTCCAGCACCGTCAGAGCGCTTCGGGATGCAGTATGACGGGCACATGTTCGTAACTCGAGCACATCGAAGTCCTACCCAACAGACTGAACAGGCCAGGAATGGCCATTCAACACAACCGCTCGAGAGCGCATGCCGTCCTCTTCCTCTTCCTCTTCCTCTTCCTCGTTGTTGGACCAAGAGATTTCCGTAGACTTCGTCTCTCCGAGACGTACGGTATGACAGCGGCAAGTCAATTGCTCATCAGCCCCCCTTCGCCGAAACATGCATCGTGGCACAGCCTGTGCATACTCGAGGCTTCAGGGGAGGAGCAATGGGCTACAAGGCTGTTATCTACTGCCATCGTATTCAAAGCATGCTGAGCCTGAGGTGAACCTCCACGAGGATGCCAGCTGTTATCGCTTCGGTGTAACCACGTTACATCGCGCCGTGTGCGACTGCTGCAGGCGTCCACTAATTACTGTACACGCAGCTCGGGCAAATGCTCGAGTCGGCCCAGGCTGAGTCCAGAGCTTGTGATGACGGTCGCAGTGGAATTTTCTATCCTGCTCCACCCCAGGTCTGGACAAATGCGGCTGATTGAGCAGAAGTGTTCTTCAGTCTTGCCACCAAGCGTATCGGGGTGTCTGTCATGTTTTTCTCTCTCTCTCTCTCTGTGTGTGTGTGTACCGTAGGCAGTTATACAAAGCCAGACTCGACCGAGATTCGGGAGCGAAGCGGAGCTATGCTTTTCCGGCCTCCCCTCGCTCGCCTTCTGAGCCCTGTGCTGCCTTCGCAGCCGCAACGGCAGGCCACCAATCCTGGTGATTCCGAGACTCCTCCCAAAGTTCTGGATACCAGAACGCGGCGGGACTGGCGGATCGCGCGCATATTCACCATGAGGAACGTCTGACAGTCTAGCACACTCAGTCAGGGGCAGGGGGGCAGACAAGACATCTCCCCGAGTCCACGTGTCATCGCGACAGCCGCTCACCCATCGACTTCAGGGCATGCAGGCCCCGGATGGCTGACTGATGGGATGGCACACATGAGAGGCCGCCTAACGCACGGCACGAAAGCTCAGCTTCTACTTCGTCAATTCTTGCGCTGAAGCCTGTGACCTCGACTGGGCGCTCCAGATCAAGCGTGCAAAATGGCGAGGTGGAGTTGGAGGGACACGACGGCCACGGCTGACGACCGATAGATATCATGGTCAGCTCTGTCTCTGACATTGAATGATCCTCATGTGACGTTGGAAATGGCACGATAAGGGGGCAACAGGGCAAGAGAAGTGCCAAGAAGAAGCTGTGCCCGTCAGCAACACAGCACAACGTGATCCAGTGAAATAAGCATTGTGGGTGTTGTCAACTTTCGGTTATGATGCCACAGACCTCGTCTGCCGAACACAGGACCGATCCTGATGCTGCCTTTCCTTGGTCCATTGCTAAATCTCATCCGGAGAAAGCAGTGTTGCTTGGGATTCCTTGCCCCTCAACCTCTTCGCTTCACCTCTTCTCATCAAATCAACTCATCGACCTGCAGTCACAACTGCCTCCCGGATCCCAACTCAGCCCAACCACGGCCAGCCACCAGGCCCAGATCCGGTTGTCTCCCCGTTCCCCAACATGCCAGAGGGGCCACACCCGATTCAAGGACAGCCGCCCCCTTTGAAGACGGTGAACGAGCTCAAGCGGATCCTCACACCCTCACGCCCACCGTCCCCGTCAATTACTCGATCCCCTTACCCAGGGGCGCCCGGCCTGCGGGTGATTGCCTATGGGGAAATCTGCGATCAGCACTGTCAAGTCCCTGCCCCCGTTCACACCCACTCAAATCCCCTCCATCCGACCTGAGGTAGGTACTTTATTATCAACAGAAACCGACATGACGGTGAAAAGGGGGGAGGATGTGTGCCCAGCCCAGCCCAGCCTAGCCAGCCACTCCTCTCCCCTCCCACCACTGGCAATCAAGCAAAGCATTACACAGCACAACACCCTCGATTCTCCGTAAATCTTTGCCCTCTCCGCGCCATCTCCGCGCAAAGGCGATTGACTGCCTCGATGGCGTCAACCGCCTCGAGGGAACGGAGAGGCGAAATCATGGCGGTTCCTCCGACCCAGCTCACGTCAGACCAAGGCGGTTCCTAGCGGGGTGGCCGCCCGGACAACCCCAACGGCTCGTCAGCCGAACACAGGGACGAAGAGAGGAAGATAGAATAAGAGGTTGGGGGCAAGGTTAACGTGGGAGGGTCGTGGGCTGACTGGTAAGGCGAAAACTTTCTTTTGCCCCGCAGTCAGCTGCGCGGAAAATAAACACAGCACGACTCTGGTTCTGGTGCACCAAAGGGTCCTGGTCTGAACGACAGGTGCGGATCGTGGAAAGTGTCCATGCTCGTTTTTGTGTATTCCGACTTATAGCTGATGATCTACAGCGTCACGTCGCGCTGATACAACCCTGCTTGACACTGCCGAACAGCACACAGGCAGCATGCCCACCTGGCCAAAAAGAACCCAAACTCTCCGTAGTAGCCAATGATCATCTCCCTTTCTCCCAGTATAGTGAGGGGTTGCTGGCTTTCCTGTTTCCCGCTGCATGCCCTCGATCACTGCAGCATTTCCCGAATTCCCTTAACAGGGCTGCCCCAAGAACGCCAATGACCGTGAAAGAAACCCCCATGAAAAACATAATGTGACTGCCTTGCGTAGCAGCTCTCTGCTGCCATGCCAGCGCTAAAGATCCACGTCTTCCTAGGATCCGCAGGACACGCAACGCGAGGGTTGGCGTGTTGGCATCGATCCAAGGGCCATGCATCCCCGCGTTGATGAGCCTGCGGCCCACTGACGCTGAATCAGGCGAGTTTCATACCGCCTTTCCGATGGCTCACCACCTTGAGGGTCGTTCCGAGATTGTGCCCGAGGTACCCAATCATGGCCCGGCTGACTTCCGGGTCCTCGGTGAGCTCACCGCACACGTCTCGAAAATGAGCGTACACCTCCTCGAGCTTGTGCAGCTCACGGGCGAGAATCTCGAGTTCAAGCCATCGGCCGTCTTCGCCTCCCAAAGTGTAGGCCCCGAGGCTGATGCCCAGGCTCGCCCCCCCCGCGCTCGACCCATACGGGCTGCCTTGTTTGGGAATCGCGTCTGCAATGCCGCCGTCAAAGTAAGAGTATGTTGCTTTCTGGTAAAAGCTCGTGATCTTGCCGATGATGGTCGCGAGGAGCATGGCAGTTGTATGGGTTCCTGAACGGCTGAGGCACGGTGTGCAAGCGAGCAGGGCGGCACAGCTCTCCACGGCCTTGCGATTCAGCGAGAGAACGACATCAAACGGTGGCGGATCGGGCGAAGATGCGCTATGCATCTCCTGGAGTGACTGGAGACAGACAGTAAAACAGGTGCAGGAATTGGCACTGGCGTGCTTGGAGCCATGCTTCCTGTGAGAGCTTGACCCGTTTCTTGGTGTTGAGGAGGGGCTAGGGAAATAAGTCGAGCCCATGCTCGCGGGTGTTAACGCGGGGGCTGTTGTACTGAAGCAGTGAGCGTCCTGTGATACCGAATCGACCCAGGAATTGAGCTGAGCCGTTGTTGTCTCGTCCATCGATACCGAGCGGCTGTGATGCCCTGATACATTTGGCCCGGAATATGGAATTTCAGAGTAGTTGATCGACGCAAAATCGTTGGGAGGTGTCCATGGCAGTCCACTGCTGTATATGCCAGGGGCGTTGCTGGGGTCCTGCGTATCTAGGCCGTCCATCTCGCACGGGTTGGAGGGGTCCCTACCAAAAGGGTTCGAGAAGGTATCGGGAAGATCCATGGTAACGTCCCAGCCGGCGTCAATCTTGTATAGAGGGTGGGTGACTGGGATGTCATTAAAAAGCACGGCACTGTCGTCAAGAGGGCTTGTCATGTTCGTCGCGGGGTTTTGTGAGTGAACCAGGCGGCTGCTGGCGGTCTGGTCTGCTTTTGGCTTGCCCGCTCTGCTGGATGGAGAGTAATTGCACTCTAGACCACACGACAAGCATCGCGAGCACATGGGGCGAGCCTTGGAGCACTTGACTTTGGCTAGGAAGCAGCCGTCACAAGAGGCTCGAAGACGAGGTTGACGGACCTTGGAACTTGAAGACATGTTGAATGATGTTGGAGGAACCGCTGCGCGTCAGACGCGTATGGCCGCAGGAGAGGGAAAGGGCAAGGAAGTTGCCAGGCCGGGGGGAATATATGATGTATGTTGCGAGCGAGGGGGGGCAGCAGTGAGAGCGGCGTCCCGAAGGGGAGATGGGTGGGCACGGCCAGCTGCAGTGAGATGGCCAGAGTAGACGCCTCGTACGTGCGAGAGGACGGAAAAGAAAGTAAGGGTTCTGTGGAAAACCGCTAGCTGCAGCGCAAGGAAGGCTGGCTGGAAGCAGTTTAAAAGAGAGAAGATAGGACCAGGCGCATTTGTGCACATCAGCCATTGGGGCGTCTCAAGTCCTAAAAAAGATAGGATGAGCACGTATGTATCAGAATGAAGTAAGGCGGGCTCAAAAGTACCAAGTTGGCAGAGTTAGCCTCCAGTGGGGATGCGCGGAGTAGAACAGGAAACACCACGGCATTGAATCTCGCTGGGGGCTGGTGTTGGTGTCCGTGTTGGTGCTGGCCCTCGAGATGATTCACTGGTGGTGAGGCGAGGGAACGGGAGGTCTGTGACAAGTCCGTCATCTCCGCCGATTGCATGGCGCCACTGGGCAGCAAGTCGGGGAGTCCAGCTCCAAGTCCAGGTCCAGCTCCAGCTCCAAGCTTGACAAGGCCGGGTCGTCAGATAATGAAAGAACGTACCAGGCCACCGCTGATCCGCACAGCTCTACCTGCGGCAACGGCCACAACCTTTTCGACGTCCGGAGCTGCCGCTTGTCAGCTTGAGCCTTGTGTTGAGAACAGGCAAGGCAAAGCATGTCGAGCCATAGCGAAACGCTGCAAGTCTGTCTCTGTGAGAGCATGCAGACCAAGCACTGGCCGAGTCGCCGCTCCAGAGCTCCAATGAGGAGTGCCAGGTATAGATGGTATGGAGCATTGGGCTCAGGACATGGGACATTGGACAAGGATCATGGCATGTTTGTGCTGATGTGGGAAGCCTAGACTGCTTGATCGATGGAATAGCTGCAGAAGGGCGGGACGGGACCTGGTGGTACGACAGCATCGCTTGCTCCCCAAAGCATGCGGTCGTTCTGATGGTGGTCCGTGGTGCTGGCATCGGGCGCGATTGAGTGAGTAAGTAAACGAAACGGACAAGAAGCGTGTCCGATGACGTTGTTGACTAGGTTGTTAATAGATTAATAACTGGGGTATAGTGGGTGACCGGTCTCATTCTGGCCGCGGTGTGCGATATCGTAAGGTATCGTGTCGATTCGCATTGCTCTAATGGTCGAGTCGCGGCTCGACTAGCGAACAGGGGGCATGGGGCATGGGTGCCAAGAGAGGGTAGATCAAAGGGCAGGAGGGAGGGGTAGGGGAGCTGCATCAGAAGAGGCCTACTGCATAGCTGAGTGCATATGGTTGGGACTCGGGGGTGACAGATGGGACGTGAATATTGAAGGCAGAAATGAGCTGGAGGAGCACAAGGGGGTGTTGTTGGTTTGTTGTCGTCACATGACGAGGCAGGAGGGATGTTTGCTTAGTACCTACCGTACCTTACATACCTATGCTGTGAAATTAGGCAGGTAGCGGGGCCTTTGGCATATGATAGGTGCGTTGGCCTAGCAACAGGCAACAACTTCTCTAAGGCAAGAGTAACTGATTCTCTTGTAGCCCCTTCCCCCTACTGCACCTACCGATCAGTCAGGGTATCACCAACAGGCCAGAGCACCTTGTGTGAAGAGTTCCTTCCAGTAAGAAGATTGTTTGTTCTTTCTCGACTTGGAAAAGCTAAAGCCTCCAAATAGCCTCCGAGGCAACTGCCTTCGGTTCGTGCGCTGGGGTTTGGGGCATCTTTCTTCATTTTGCGGTTTGGCGCACAACCTTTCGACTACACCCCCCTCCGAGGTGCCAGAGACTTGATCTTTTCCCGCAAATCACCTCGACGCAACATTGTTTTCTCAGCCTAATTCGTCCCATCTCTTGTCATGACTCCATAGCCCTAGAAGAGGCGCTGCTAGATGACTGATGCGACAACAGGATTTGTGTTGACACCTTCTCGATTGCCGACCATTGAGATCAGCCCCAAACTCAGCCAAAGCCTTCGCGTGAGGGCGCTTCAGCTCCTCATCGCGGCATTGGCTTTCTCGACATTCAGTCATGCTGTTACTGACCTAGACTCGACCTTTCGGCCAGCGCTTGCTCTTACATGGTCCTGTCGTCATCATCTAGCGCGATCTGCTGTGGCTCAGCCCTGAACCCACCTCAGACAATCGAGTGCCAGGCAGTATTCTGACCTTCCACCTCTCCTTGAAGCGCCCCGTCACCACTCTTGTACTGGGGTGACCATGTCGTGCATCCGACCCAGATGCCTCGGAAGCCTTCATCGCTTCCTAGGCTCGACCCTGGCGACCATACCCACGGCCTCTTTTTCGGTATCGGAAAATTAGCCAGACGAGCTCCGGCCGGCCGTTGAAAGAAAGACGCATACAAAACCACCTCAAGCTACCGGACAAGCCTCCACGAGCACCCCAAGTCTACGATACGAGCCGATAGCCATTTCCATTTCCGTCCACGACCTGCAACCCAGATCGTCGGACGAGCTGCTGCCGCATATAGTTGTTTCCTCACGGCTCCGATACCCGATCTCGTGCGGCTCGATCCCCGACGTAGATTGAGATTCCGACAAACTCCACTTGCTGCAAAAAGACTAGAAGCCATCGTATCGAAAGTCGTCCCGGGTCTTCAAATCATGACCAAGAGAGCTGGTTACACGGCGACCCGTCGCCTTGGGCGTCCATTCCTCAAAGAGCGGATAGCAGCAATATCGACTGGACGAGGTCCGAGATGAACGGAGCCCAGCCACGACGTTAGATCCCGGCACTATACCCCTGGGAGTTAGACGACGGGTCACTGCAAAGTTCCGAGAGAAGTCGCCATATGCTGTACCACAACCTGGGCTGTTGATGCTCCGAACGGTTCATTCTCTCCTCCAGCAACGCCACTGGCTTGTGACACTGGTCGATCGATACCTACTGTATTTGATAGGCAAAATGCCTATACGCTCATAGTCGAACTCGGAGCCGCGGCGGCTCGTATCCAAGAACTCCCTTCAATGCGAGTTTCCCACCGAGACTGACTTGCGGGACAGAGACGATTGGGTACGCGGTATACAGGATGTGTTTACCCGTGTGACGATTCTCCATCACGTGTCAAACCGCCCGTTGTGTGGGCTCGTCGAATCGTGAGGGGCTTTCAGTAAGCAGCGTCGCTCTGACAAATTTTCCGAGATGCATGCTGCCTGCGATGAAACTGACGCTTGTTGGCTTTTTCTCCGAGACCTGCGGTAGCATCGATGCACACAGACATAGAGACGACTACATGCCCAGAGCCCGGCCAGGAGGCTCAGAAATACAATGCCAAGACATGCTCCCCTTGTCTCGCGATAGCAACATGTAACGGGCTAATGCAGTACCATGCGATTCCCTCTACAGACTCGGCCTCTGCCCCATCAACGCATATACTGCAGTCGAATGAGCATCCTTCACGTCGACAAATGCAGATGGATAGCATGACGCGGGATAAAGACACCCGCCCAAAGTTCACAACTCCATGGCCTCTAATACCAAAAAGTAAGGCTCGTATCGGCGGTGCGGGTTACACAGCATTCAATAGCCCGTCGGCATGGCCAGGGTTTGGGGGTACAAGTGGCCCTCAGAATCTTGGGCCTCAGGAAGCGATCTGATTCACCAGAATCGCTGGTGAGACGCATAGGAGTTACACAAGCCCGTTGAAGTGGCCGTAGAGGAATACAAGCACGGCATGACCAACGTCGCCGGACCAACTTAGCCCAGGATCCCGGCAACTCATCGCCACTTGCCGATGGTCGACCAAGTCATCGACCGGCACAGCGGTCAGCGGAGGATCTTCCCACCCGGCAATGAAAACACTGTGCCACGCTCGGCTCCTGTAGGCTGGGCTGACTTTCTTCATTCTTTTTCCACCGGCTCGGTCATCATTGCGATGCAATGCAGGTAAGACGAGTCCAGAGCGACATCGATGCCGTAAGAAATCTGTGGCGCATATGCAAGTCAGCCGGGACGGCAAGGAAAGACATGTGGTATGAGGAAAAGGCTGGCTGGACCCGCTGTTCCCAGTTGGGTCGGCTAGGTTCCGAGTCGCTGGCTGTTGCCTTGAGGATCTCGTGTTTTGTTTTCTCTTATCATCACGCTAGAAGCTGAGTAACGCCCTGCGCTTTTGCTGGAAGGTGGGGGCTGCCAGCCGTACACTTGTTTCAACGACGGTACTGGCAGGCAAGAGACCGGCTGTTAATCCCTGTTGCCGCGGTCATCACGATTCATACGTGGATACCAGATGTGTTTTGTAGGTTTCATCACGTCACAAAGGCAGTCAATGGGTTTTGAGCCAAAAGTCTGCAAGACACATCATTTTCAGGTCGAGGATTCGCAGATTGAGGTTTGCTCTGCAAACATAGAAAATTGTCTAACTGCTAGCTGCAAACTCAAGCTGACCACTGATGAGAGTCACTACTCGATTGCCTGGTCTGAGTGTCGGGCCAAGTCATTTCGACGGGTTGATTGTGAAATTGACAAATGGCCGGCCGGCGATTGAAAGGAGTGTCTTTCGTGGTGCTCAGCTTCGGAGGACACTGTGACAGCCCAGTGTCTGAACTTCACGCACCGAAGTGGTGATAAATGTTCGACTCGGGACATTTGACTTGAAGTAACAGAAACCAACTTACCGTTGATACATTTCACTACACTTAGGAAGGGGGAGTCGACGAGCCTGGATTAGTGTCGTTGTCCATCGTGCCAAGGACGATGACAGTTACAGAACTATGAGAGGTGCCTTACATATCAAGCATTTACCTTCCTTTCAACCACTAGGTTCTCAAGCCAGCAATACGTCTGAATCGAGTTGCCCCTGCCCACAGAAGGCTCCATTTCTTTTTTCAATATTTCTGGGAAGTTACTCCAACTATTTTGTAATATGAGGCTCACTACCGCGTGAGCAGGCCAACCTTGGCGCCTGTCCCTGCCTCAAATCTCTGCAACTCATATCCAGAAGGGATTTTGACCATTGGAGAAGGCCATGAGGAACTATCAGATATCAGTGTGCTTCGACAGCTGGCCAGGAGGTGTATAATCCATCATTGGATACGGCAACGGCAAGGGATTAAATATTGAGATGGCAAAGTCGGAATCAATCTAACCTGCACGTCCGGAGGTTTTAAAATTACCCAGGATAATGCCAAGAACATAAGGCAAAAGGCGCGGCAAAGATGGCAGCAGCAAATTGGACGACATGCAGAGTCCCTGACGACGCGAGCCACGCCCAAGTACGATTTCGCACCGAAAGATGGCCTAGCCTAGCTTTCAGATTCTGAGCAGCTTAAGAAGTAACAGGCCCAATTTGACTGCATAACTTTAACAAGGGGGTTCCAGTGCTTCGAAAGGATTAACTGAGTTCAGGGGTTTGAGTTGGCGATGTTTATCGAGGCTTCATGGAGCAAGCCGTAGATAACACACACCGCTGTCGTCAGGACGGTTGCTTGACGAGTTAAGGAAAGACTTTTCGAGAGAAGCGGTCTTAGTCTAGCGTCGATCTCACATGTTGTCGACTCTTCCGCATACGTGTGTAAATAAAGGCGTTTTCGAAATTACGAAGCCAAACTGATGGCGTCCGCGCTGGTAAGCGAAGCTAGAACTTCCACCTTTGGGGCAAACAGCTTCTCTTCCTACATCGATTTAATTCCAAACAATCTGCAAGCCACTCGGCCTATGGTCAAATCATTATTCCTGCTGTTGTCATCGGTGCAAGGTTTCGCGCTGTCTGCCCCTTGCTGGTCGTTTCAGAGAGGCGGACGCAGCCGCAAGAATGGCTGTGAAGTCGGGAATCGAACACATTTTGGTACCCGTACGCAAGTGAATGACTTTGAATGACAGACAAAGCACGGTTCACAAAATGTGGCGATTCCCGAATCTTCAAGGATACGTCGGCCCTGGTCCAATTTTGAAACTCGTCAATTGAACGCCAGTCCTCATCTCATTTAGCTAAACCCCTGAACTACTACATTTGGAATTTCCAACGTCAATAATGACGATTTGGCTTGTTCGAGAACACCGAACGGAAATTGCAGAGGGGTTTGACAACGCACGATGCATCCTCTTCTGGCGTTGAAGCGGATGGGGGTCTAATGGGGTGACGGGTGTCAAACCCCCTGATGGAAGTTCGAGATCGAGTATTAGTATCAGCGCCTCTCTCACCTCAAGTTGATCAGCGATTTTCGTTTCTCCAGTCTTCCATTCGTTCTTTGAGTTCTGACCATTACTTCACGTTCTCTAACTCTTTTCGTTCTTTACCCTACCTTCGTTTTCAACCCAACAAGACACAGGATGTCTGCTTCCGTTCTTTTCACCGCCGCTCTGCTCGGCGTGGCCCAGGCTTACACTGTCATCAGCGCTCCCGCCCCATTCATGCTCAAGAACATTGATCCCATCGTCTACCCCGGCCAGCACGACAAGTCTCACCTGCACTCCTTCTTCGGCTCCGATGCCGTCACCGTAAACACCAAGACCAGCGCCGAACTCCAGGCGGGCTGCACCAACCTCGAGAACCCCAATGACCTTTCCGTCTACTGGATACCCACGCCTCTCTTCACCAAGAACGGCGGCAAGACGTACGAGCCCATCCCTGTTGCCCGCTTCAGCGCCTACTACAACCTCGGCGAATCGCCCGCCGAGGTCGCCATTCCCCAGAACCTCAAGATGGTGGCCGGCGACGCCAACGCCAAGACCAGGGCCCAGGTGCCCGCCGACTCCAAGGCCGAGTGGTTCTGCGAGGGCGGCGGCGGCGGCGCTCTTGATGCCAACGGCTTCCCCAGCTCGACCTGTGGCACCCACCTCCAGCAGCTCCTCTACTTCCCCAGCTGCGTCAACGAGGCCACCCTCGAGACGGCATACAAGTCCCGCAGCCACGGCACCGCCAACTGGTGCCCCAAGGGCATGAAGTCCATGCCTCAGCTCCGCTTCAGCATCCGCTACAACCTTCGCAAGGTCCTTCCCAACGGCTGGTCTGGCTCCGCTGCCCCCTTCAAGCTCTCCTGCGGCGCCGCCTGGTGCTCCCACGGCGACTTCATCAACGGCTGGACCAAGGAGTCGGCTCAAGCCATGGTACCCACTACCTCCGACAAGCGCGAGTTCTTCCCCGTCAACGGCGCCCTCGGCGGCTTCAAGGACTACGCCAAGTGCAAGGCTACCGACGCCGATCCCACGCGCGGCACCAGCGATTACGCCAAGAGCGTCGCCGTCATGGGCAAGCGCAGCGTCGAGGCTGCCGGGTGGCGGTCCAAGTCCCGTGTCGTCCGCTCCGAGTAGATCTAGGCGGATGGGTGGTAGTGACAGGGTTTCACGTGTATATAAATCACGTTTCACTTCTTCTTCTTCGTATCATATTTGGTGTGCGTGCGTAGATATAAGACAGTTCCAGAGTCTGATGGCGTAAGGAACACTCAATAGTTTTGCATCGCAACACAATACGAAAGCCAGTCCCTCTTTCGCAGCACTTGGATCGTGATAGGCGGACGACTCGCAAGTCTGTACCACATAACCTTGGAATGGAACAGTGCATGGAAGAAATCGACAAACAAATGACGTATCACAACCTCGTCGGCGGTTCCACCGCATGATGAGTTCTCCGAAGCAGTTTTGACGCACAACGATGAAGTCAAAGCCTATCATTTCTCCGGGGTTCTCTTCTCGATCAATGAAAAAGACCTCGGGGCAAGATTCCGACCGACCAACAGAGTAAGCGCACTAAAACTACTGATCAAATGCAGGTTGTTCTGCCACATGATGACCAGCAAACCCATCACTGCACTTGTGGACATGTTTGCATTCACAATTTTGCCATGTTCTATTGACGGAACTGCACGGAAGCTTCTCCAGCATCAGCCATAATCCCGCTGGTCTAGGATGTACAAAACAACCGAAACAGGAGTTGAGAAACAGTAAAAGTCATTCCAAAACTGGGCAATCTGGTTGTCCCCGTGTTCCATCATTAACAAATTAAGGATGTCCCAAACGCCGAACTGCCGCCAGAAGACGAAAATCAAAGACGCCTGTGCGTGTCTCCCGAGATCGTGAATAAAAAATGAGTGTATGGAGATAGGAAAAGAAACATTGGCATGGGGAAATCAGAGACTGGCGCCTCTTGGTCGCGGCTCATCCGTGCCGGGGACGCCTATTGGCACAGGGCCTCGCGGATGAAGTCACCCAGCTTCTTCGCCTAGAAGAATCACATTAGCCGTCAAGACTTGCGGTTGACTTAAGGATTAACGACTTACATAGGCACCATGCATCATAGAGAAGTGATTTCCTGGCATAGATCTAGTGCGGAACTTGGATATGTCGAGGTACTCATCCCATCGGTTGGGACCAAAGTCCGTCCGATTGTCCAGTAGGAAGAGCGCGTGACCAGTAGGGTAAGGATCAGGTCGAGGGTCGGTTGGCAGGTGGCAGACGCCGTCTTCGCACCAAATGGCCATGACATTGGGGCACTTGTCAGCGGGTATCGGCTCAGCCGTGTAGTTGCTGAGGGCGGTGACGGAGGCCGCGAAATGGGGGAGCAACCATTCAGGGATCTTCTTGGTGGACATATCGTCGCCATCGCCAAGAAGACCAATGGAGGCGAACCAGGCGTGCAAGGAGCGAGGAAGAGGCTCGATCGTGATGGGGCAGGGGGCGTCAATGATGATCAAGTTGTCGACGCGTTCGCCGGCCTTGACGAGCTGGTTGACGATCTCATAGCAGATGACGCCGCCAGCAGACCAACCCGCGATGTGGTAAGGGCCCTCCGGCTGGCGACGTTTCATTTCCTCAATAAACTTAGAGGCCATGCCATAGACGCCGCAGTTGAACTCCTCTGGAGTCTTCATGAAGGGTGAGAAGAGACCCCAAACGGCCCAGTCGGGCGAAATTTGGCTAATCTCAGTATAAGAAGTAGCACAGCCGCTACCATCGGGAACCATGAAGAGTTTCTTGGTGGCGGTTCGCGTACTGCCTTGAAGGAGGGTCGAAGAAGCCTTGCGGTGGGGGTAGTGATCAACAATCTCCTTGGGAGGCGGGGGCTTAGTGATGGAAGCGGTAGTATTACCTGGATGAGTGTTGATGACCCGAGTAGAAGCGACTGGGGGTGAAGCCGGGCGTGCAATGTTGACCACCTTTGGGACTGGCGTTGCCTTGGGCTTCGGACCGCATCCGAGGGCCTTCTCAACTTGAGACAGCGAAGGATTGAGGGTGAACAGATCTCCAGGGATGTCCATGCCGGACTGCTCTCGGAGAGTGCCCAAGATGGAGAGGCTCATTAGTGAATCCATGCCCAGGGCGGCCAAGTCGGGAGCGGCGATAATCTCATCAACGTCGACGCCCATCTCCGAAGCAATGGTGGAACGGACGATGGACTGGAGATCAACGCGACCATCTCCTTCCTTGAGAGACACCTCCTCGCTCTCGTTCGGAGGAGTTGTGACAACCGAGTCGGAGGACACAAGGTCAGACTCAGAGTCCGACCCGCATGAAACACCAGAATCCTGGGTCATGTAGCTCACGGTGCGGTTGTGAGTTTTGTGAGGTGTAGCGACAGCCTCGGGAACCTCAAACTGAGCCAGGAACTTCTTGAAAGCGCCGACCGTTGCGTGATCAACGAATGCGTGGGAATCAATGTCTAGATCAATCTCTTCGCGCATTCGGCCAGCCACGGTCAAAGCCATGAGGGAGTCGCACCCAAGGTCTGTGAAAGCGATATTGTCAGCGAGCTCGTCGTGAGACACGCCAACCTCCTTAGCGATGATGTCCATGACCTCGGCGACGACCGACTTGGGTTTTGCAAGCTTTTCGTTGATGGTATGAAGGTTGGAAGGTGTCAGATGCTTCGAGGCCTTGGTCTTGGGGGCAGATACCTTCGGCGGCGAGGCGGCAGCGGGCTTGGGGACAGCCTTTGGGGTGGGACCAGTGACCATGCCAGCTGCGGCGCGTCCGCGGGGTGGCAGAACCATATTCATGACCTTGCGGGGGATTGACTGAAATCTCACATCACCACAGACACCGACGATGCGGTCGCCGTCAAAGACGTAGGCATCGCCAGCCATAACCTTCGAGTCTTTGACCGGTTGCATACGGATGTAGGAGCGGTAAGTCTTGGCGGGGTCAAGCTTCTCAATGAACTTGAGGGAGCCCCAGCCGTGTGAGATGAAGAGTTGCTCGCGGGAGTCGACTGCATCTGTTCCGTTGATGATGAAGCCAGAGATGTGGCAGCAGCTGTCTATCCAGTACGGACTGAAGAAGAAGTTGCCGTCCTTCTCAGTGGTCTGGAAAGACACCTTAGCGGTAGCCTCACATGCCTTGCTGTCGAGGATGACCTCCTCCATCCCCTGAAAGCGAGGATTGTAGTCAACGAGAGCAGTGAAGAGCTTGTAAGCCAGGCCCCGGCCAATTTTGGAGGCCTTGCCGGCCTTCTCGGCCTCGACAAGGGAATCAATCCGACCCTTGATCAGGTAGTTGACACGTTCGAATTCATCAGCCCACTGCTCGGTATTCCCGAAATTAACCCTGCATTTCGCATGTTCCGTCCTCTTCGCCCCCTCGCCAGTGTGAAAGACGAGATCGGCGTAGCCGAGAACAGCACTGGCGGTGGCAGTACAGCGCAGCATGTGAGCTTCGAGCTTGTCGTCGAATATGAGTGTCTTGGGAACCTCCACATTGGCAACGTCAAGACCAATCTTCTCCATCTCGGGCCTCAAAAGCTTGTAGGCGTAGTCGCCAATGGTCATGGCCATGTCGGCGTAAAGGGTTGACGGGCATAGAGGGGCCCCGTTGCACAAATGCCCCTCAACAATGTTCCTTGTGTCTTCACGGGAAAGGTTGGTCTCGGTCTCGATGAGAACGACATCGCCCTTAATCTCCTCTTTGGTGACAGCATGAACTGAAGTCGTTGAGAGACTGGGCTTCGGAGCCTCTAGCAGCGCAGGCGCCTTCGCTGCGAGGGCCCCCCGGTTCTTGGTGAGACACCAATCACCACTGTACTGTAGCCAGTAGTTCTTCTCGTCGAATGAATAACTGGGTAGGTCTAGAAGACGAGTAGACTGGCTGAAGTCCCGATGAAACTCATTCCAGTCGAGGTTGAGGCCTGCTGTGTGCAGAGTGCACAGTCCATTGCTCAGAGTCTTGTACGTAGGCTCGTTACGACGGAGAGTGGGCACCGCAATGGTGGTCGCACCAAAAGCGGCCTTCACCATATTAGCACACACGGGATGGGGGCCGATCTCCAGCCAGACTGTCTTCTCGTCGATTACACCCGATTGCTGAGCGGAAACAATGCCGCCTAGGAAGTCAACAGGCTGCCGAGCGTGATCGCGGAGGTAGGCAGGGTTGATGGGCCCATTCTCCACAAGCTTGCCAAGTAGAGGTGAAATGACGGGGATCTGGGCCGGCAGGAAGTGGACAGAACGAGCAAGTTGCTCGAACTCCTCGAGAATTGGCTCCACCTGGGCCGAGTGGAAGGCGAAGGGGACCTTCAGTTGCGTGCACTTGAATCCGGAGGCGCTCAACTGCGTGACTATGGTCGACATCTGGCTTGCCTCACCGCTGAGGACGGTTTCGCGGGGTCCGTTGATGCAAGCAATGTTGATGATGGCAGCCTCGGAGCCAAGAGCCTCCTTGACAGTTTCGACTGGGCCTTGCACAGCGAGCATGGCATGAGTACCAGCAGTGCATTTCTCAACAAGGAGCTGAGCGCGGGCGCCAACTAGGTAGATGGTGTCACTGGCAGAGAGAACACCAGCAATGTTTAGAGCGGCGTACTCTCCAAGTGAGTGCCCGAGAACCACAGCGGGCTTGATGCCCCAAGCAGCCCACAATCTGGCGAGAGCCATCTCGAAGCAACAGAGACCAAGCTGCAAGACCACCGGTGATAGCTTAGAGATATCAGGCTCACTTCCATCGATAAGCGGCATGAACGACGGGAAGCCATGGACTCGAGCTACGTGGTTGAATTCGTTGATGCCGTCCCTGAAGACGTGGTAGTGCGCATAGAGATCTTTGCCTAAGCCAGCGTAGTGAGAGCCTTGACCTGTGAACATGAAGGCGACCTTGGGCTGCTCAGTCGAGATTGGTACAAAGTTCTGCGTAAGCCTGTCCTTGATGGCTGACTTCGCCTCTGACAAGTCAGAAGCGAAAACGTTCATACGCCAATAGTGCTGCATGCGCCGGGCAGTCGTTGTGTAGGCAACATCGGAGAGGTGAGTGTCTGGATTCTCCTCCATCCAACCGACCAGCTGTTCGGCGTTCCTGATCATGGCAGCCTTGGACTTGGCCGTAATGGTAATGACCTGAACGCTTCGAGGGTCTGCCTGCGCGGGCTCCTGGCGAGGACCATCCTCCAAAAGCAAACCAGTGTTGCCACCAGCAGCACTGAAGTTGTTGATGAAAATTCTTCTCGGCTTCCCGTCATTCCTCTTGAGAGGCGTCATATGGAAGGCAATGTTGACGTTTCGCTCTGAGAGGTCTTTCGGAAAGGTCTTGTTGATCTCCTTCTTAATGCCGACGTGGGGAGGAATGGCATTCTTCTGCATCATCATAAGAACCTTGCAAAGAGCGGTCACGCCCGAAGCCGCCTCGCCGTGTCCTATATTGGATTTTACCGCACCGAGATACAAAGGTCGATCGGCGTGGCGCTTGCGGTTGGCAGGCGCGAACACGTCGGTGACAGAGACCATTTCGGTGCCGTCACCAGCTTGAGTACCTGTGCCGTGCATCTCGACATAATCAACGTCGAGAGGATCAACGCCAGCCTCGTCAAGAATGGCCGATGACAGGACCGACTGCGTCGGTCCGTGGGGGTGGGTGATGGAAATGGCGTCTGCAGAGTGGTTTGTTGCCGTGCCCAATATGACCGCAAGAACGTTGTCCTTGTCGGCGATGGCATCATCCAGGCGCTTTACAATAACGGAAGCGCAGCCGTCGGCTCGACAGTAGCCATCGGCGCCGTTGTCAAATGTGGCACAGGGACCTGTCTTGGACAAGAATTGGCCGCGGCTGAGTCCAGAGAAGATGTCGGGGTTGGTCATGCAGGACAATCCACCAACGACTGCTGTGTCACAGTCCTTAGCCCAAAGCGAGGTGCATGCAATTTGTAAAGCTGCTGCACTTGACGAACAAGCCGTATCGATGTTCAGGCTAGGTCCGCTGAAGCCGAAGTGGTAGTTGATTCTGCCAGGGCCAAAGGCGCGGACACCACCGGTGATGTAGTAGGTGTCAACCTCCTGTGCGGCGTTGATCTCTCTCCAATCATCAGAGGTCTGGCCGTAGAAAGTGCCGATACGATCAAGTCTGGTCGACGGCGTCCGGTTTGGAACATACCCGGACATCTCCAACGCTTCATACGCCGTGGTCAAGGCCATGCGTTGCATGGGGTCGGTTTGGTAAGCCTCTCGCGGTGACATGTTGAAGAATCTGGGGTCAAACAAGCCAGGGTTCTCAATCCAGCAACCGAACTGGGTGTGGCTGGTGTTAATGGTCTTGCCTGTGATGTCGTAGTGGGTATCAACATTGAATCGGTCGGCCGGGACCATGCGGTGGACGTCCAAGCCTTGAGACAGGAGGTCCCAGAGCTTTTCGTGGCTCGCGGCATCAGGAAAGCGACCGGCCATGCCCACAATGGCGAGCTTGCACTTTCCACTGGAACCGTGATTACCAATGCGAGCGCTGCTGTTCTTGGCAACTTTGGGTGCCTGCCGGATGATGACCTTGAGCTCTGTCTTGATCTCAATGAGCTTGGATAGACTCTCCGCGTTTGCCGTTGGGCCAAAAGGGATGATGAGGCAGTTGGTGCCGTCAAAATTTCGTGCCGTCTCGACACAAATTTCGAGGCCCTTGTGGAACTGCAAGAGCTCCGTCAAGCATTCCCGGACGACAGTCCGCAGAAGATCCTTGGTGTCGAGATTGGCGATCCAGGTGCCTCGCGCTCCAGACATTACCGATGAGCGAGGCTTTGTCTGCTCGAGGAGACAGGCAATCTCAATATCATCGAGCCTGAGTAATCGGTCAATGTCGACACTGGAGTGCAGGTGTGAAGAGTGGTAGGGGCCATAGACGGGGATTGAGGCCGGCTCAACACCGAAGACGTTGGCGTCGGCCAAAGCCTTGAGGGTTGCCGGAGGGCCGGAGAGGGCCAGGCTGTTGGTCGACACAGCACTGACGTACGCATGACTGGCCAGGGGGATAGCCTGAGCGAGGAAATATCAGTATCACTGGAAACAGCAGGCAGGGCATCGCTGGCTTACATTAGATGAGTGGAAGCTTTTCAGTGCCTTGTTGACATCGCACTCTGTGACGCCGGACAGGACGTGTGTCCAAGGCTCTGACTGATTAGTAGCGGGGCTAAGCCTCTCCGCAAGTGAAGCAACGTGGGAACCGGTCCGGAAAGCCATCAGGACAACCTGTACGGCAAGGGGTATCAAAGTGGAGACGGAAGATGTCGAGGCCACGGCGGCGGCAGCAAACAGGCCCGTACAGAGGCCGAGGAGGTATGTGTCCTGGTGGGCGGTGGCATCTTGAGGTTCCTTTTCAGCCCGGCTGCGCAGTTGCGTGTTAGTGCGTGATCTTCCCAATCTCAGCTTGGATATAGCTCCGGAACGTACTCGATGTAATGGGCTAATTGAGCGACACAAAGAAGGGCGCTGTCGACACCGGAGTGCTTGAGGCTCTGCGCGTGATATCTCTCGTTGAGTTGTTGGAGAGTGCGAAAGATGGGTAGTTTGGCTCGATCCAGCTTGCCAAGGCTATCTATCTCCTCCCTCAAAGACTGGCCAGCCTGCTCGAGGAAGGACTTTGCGAGGATGCTCGGGTTCCCTTGACGATAAAACTCGGCCAAGAAGGAATGCGTGTTGAGCGACTGGTCTCCGAAGAGGAGAAAAGACATGGCGCCGGCCATCGTAACTGTTGGTCGACAAAGATTCCTTGTTTGCAGCTGCCAGGTATTATGAGGAGAGAATAAAGCGCCGGGTACCAGACATGGTCTTATATCATGCGAAGGAGGCTCAGCGTGGTGGGTTCATTCTCGGGCTCTTTGGCCGAAAATAATTCATCCCAGGTCTAGACGTCACTGTGCTGACGGCTGCCCTCCACATGCGGGAAGTCTTCGATGGAAGGCCACCTCCCAAGCAAGCCAAGGGGTTGGAAGGTGACGGCGATGCATGCACGCTCCCCTTGGTCCCACCCATCCTGATAGAGTAGACTCATGTGAGACCGGCCCTGAAGAGTCTCGGTGACCGAAGCTTGTGGGAGAACAATCATAGGTTGCCTATTATGGACGAAGCCGTTGGTTCAGGGCAGGCGGCGTCTGCGCCACCCGGCGGCA
The DNA here is from genome assembly GCA_002851675.1 of Verticillium nubilum. Classification (NCBI taxonomy): domain Eukaryota; kingdom Fungi; phylum Ascomycota; class Sordariomycetes; order Glomerellales; family Plectosphaerellaceae; genus Verticillium; species Verticillium nubilum. The sequence goes on from NMXI01000012.1 coordinate 344,202, forward strand.
ACAACAGGGAACAGTCAGGAACAGCAGGCGGCGACGAGCGGACGGACAGGCGGACAGGCGGACAGGCAAATGGCAAGGCTCCATCTGACAGCGTACTCGAACCAGTGCGGTCTCGTCTTCTGCCTGCGGTTTGTGAGAGGGTTCAGGGGCACCCCGAGGCCCATGACGTGATCCGGTGGTTGATAATGCTTGGGGGCTCGTGAGGCCGGCGCAGGCAGAGAGGCACAAGCACAACCATAGGTACCTACCTACCTACCTGACCTACCTTACCTGGGTAGGTAGCCAGGCAGCAGGGGGACTTACTGGACGGAGCTTGACCGGGGACGTCAACGGCGACGTCAATCCATCGACCGTTGGCCTGAAACTCGTATGAAGACGACTGATGGAGTGCCATATCGAGCGTCTGCATGCCCTGTCAGGATTTCCAGAGTTGGACGAAGTGCTGTCATCAAGAGACCCCACACGCACCCGCGCCGGGCAACCCAATAACAGGAACGACGGAAGTGTCTGAGGCACCAGGAGCCAGACGGTGAAACTTCGCAGCGGCGGGAGGGTATCCTTGGGAGAGCTCGGGCGAAACGGCATGTCATCAATAAAAGAGCCGATCCTGTCTGTATTTCGAGCCAAGTCCGTGCGAATTGGTGGGTCGTGGGGAGAAATTGGTGGTCCAGCATTTGGTCCGACGGACATCCCCAAGTGCTTGGGCCATGGCGGGGAGGGCCAGGGTCATATCACATGGTGGCCCTGCCACGTCGGCTCGCTCGGAAAGAAGCTTCGATAATCGACAGAAAATTGATAGCAGTTCTTCGTCGCACGATTGGGGATCGAAGAAATCAGATCTGTCCTGTCTGTTGCTGTACGGAGGAGCGGAACCTCGAGGATAGTACGAGATTACGGCGGAAACAATGCTGTGAGGTTGCGGCCCGTGCAACGTGAGGCTCAACATACCACAGCATTGGACGGAAGGGGCATCCCGTCGACCAATCATGATTTCCCCGATGCTGGTGGAGTCAGGATCCAACAAATGGCATGTTGTTCCGGACTCACGCCAACTCAGGTACCATACCTTACTTTACCTTAAGGTACCTTAAGGTAGGTCAGGTAGGAGCGCACCTACCTAAGGGACCTACCTAGGTACCTAAGGAAGGCAGGTGATGGATGAGGTTGCGCCTGCAAATGCGAAAGACAGGAAGGAAAGGAACGAGCCACCCCTTCCATGCGGCTGGTGGCCGTAATCAGTCTCCATCATCATTGCACCCCAAACATCATACCATCACGGTTCATGTCTAGATAACTTACCTAGGTACCTTACCTAGGTACCTTGCCTATCAATCTATTGAAGATTGTCACGTCGCTCTGGTCTGCGATCACTCATCAACCGAATGACGATATCAAGCATAAGCGAGATACGAACACTCTCCCAAACCCTCCCCCATCCTTCCCATCTGCATGTCCGGCTGACATTTCGCACCCGCTCGAAAGCTACGGTCCCGGATCACGGCACGTCCCAATCCAAACCTCGCGAGAGACTATCGACTGCTGTGCCATCGCGCGAAGAGTCCAGGGCTCTGATCTCACCTGAAAATCTCTCTCACCCATCGCAACATGCGTCAGGGCCCGCCGAGTGCCAAACAGTGCGTCAAGGCTAGCGGTCAACCTGCATTGCCGTGTCGTACAAAGAGACGAAACGAAAAACGGCAAGGTCAGGTAAACTGACCAACAGTATCCGAGAGGCGGCTGTGTCGTACGTGCATCTCAGCCTAATTCCCCGCCAAGCGGGTTCTTCAAAGAAACCACCGTCGCGGCAGCTAGCTTTGAGGTCGAGCTCTGTCTCAGGCAGTGCTGGCACTCGTTGGCTTCTATACTAAGCTCACTCAACAGTCCAAGTGCATTTCAGACTCAAGTCTTCCAAGTACCGGCAGTCAAGCTTAACACGGTGGCGAGACACCTGAGTCTGTGGCTACCAATCCTCGGCAAGGAGGGGACCGATCCTTTGTTGCTCCAGCGGCAATCAGGGAGCATAACGGTGAGCTAATCACGACCTAAAGCTAAAGCAATCGGAATTACCGGCGGACGGACACCCAAGGCGCGAGCCAAGCCCCATTGGCGTCAGTGCGGCTCACCGAGAGCTCGGGTACAGTCGTGATGACCACCGTTCTCTCACCGAGTGACAAGCAGATCTCAGGTGATGGTTTGTGGTCCTTTCGTCCATATTTTCACGGCCTTCCGAATGAGACTAATCATCCTTCACTGCCGCCACTAAACACAATCAACACTTATCGGCTTCCCCGCCAGTGATACTCCTACCTGATCCTGTCCGATTGTGATCTGGTCGGCGACCTGTCACCACCAATTCGAGGCATCATCATGATCAGCTTGACGGGAACGCGAAAGGCCCGGCGGAGGCGACGTACAGTGTCAGAGAAGACTACTGATACTCACCAGGCGGTCCACATGGCTCCAATCAGCCATTCTCGTCAGGCTGGCACACCACTGTACTTGTCATGATTGTCGTCCATTCCTACGGTTACGGACGTCCGGCGTCGTCCTGTATCTTGTTGCCGAGCTGAGTTGCCCGTAGGATCACACCTGCTTTGGCGCCGAGTGGTGGCTTCAGCAATCCAGTTCGAGTGCTGGTATGGAAATAGACATGGCATTGTGCTTGATGGTCTTGTTCAGCGCCAGCTGATGAAGAGCCCCGGTCATTGGCTGGTGGCATGTAAATCGAGGATCTTGAACTTCACCCGACGGGTCCCACAATGTCGTGATCTCGATGCTGCACTTACCCTCCACCCACCTGCCTCGCTGCTGCTGCACAGCACTGCATTTCCAGGGTCGATCGTCTGCTTCTCGCCTTCACCGCTGCCAGCCACCAGTCCCACGACCTGGGCCGGCCAAGCAAAATGGCCGCGATCAGGCAGCAAGTGGTATTCGACGTGCTTATCATCACACAGCTTTCCCATACCATCTAGAGTCTTATCTTGGTAGCAGGGTTGATGCCGGCTTCCCCATCCACCTCCGGTGCTGCGACATTAGCTGTGCCATGGAAAGCCTCAAAGCAGCGCTATTGCGGAGGATGCTCATCCTGTCGGATGCCCTAACGACGAGAGAGAGCAGAGAACATAACAGTTCAGCTCAGACACTCCCGAATAACGCTGACATGGACATCACACTGATAGCATGTTTCTTTTCTTGGTGACAGTCTGCTATTGTGAGCTTGATTAACGTGGCCCTTGCTTTTGACGTTGCTCAGTGTCACCTGTCCGGGCAATTTGGGTCTTTGCACCCCCTGATTCGAAGGCTGTGTCCAGCCGGGAAAGGTCAATGAAATACAGTGAATTCGAGAATGCACAACTTAAAACTTAGCATGGAGACACATGTTCCCATGTGTGCCTGGCGTAGCTACACCATCATCATGACTCCATCAGCTCCGGAAGGCATACTCGTCGTGACCAGAGTAAGATGTCGCCCAAACTTCCCGCGCAACTATGTATGACATGTCTTGAAACAAGTAGCCAACATGACTCCGCCTATCATAGCCTCCAGAGACCATAACATCACCAAAATCTACCTTTACAAGACACACGTACACAGGTTTTACCCTGCATGACCTTCTCTAACAAGGTAGGCAGCCTGTCCTCGTCAGCCAATCCTCATCAGTCTTGGGGCCCTTGAAACTCGCCCAAGCGGGTCTTGCGTTCCGACTAGTAGCGTGCCTCCCAACCGGATGGATGAGATTGCAGCCTTCCGAGTTGTCGTTGTGCAATGTTCCCCCGGTTACCAACCAGTCCGCCCAAGTCCTTCCGGAACATTCATTCTATCCCTCCGTCGACATGCGGATGAACGCAACATGACATGCACAAGGGGAGACCAACTGCAGACCGCTGAGCTGGGACAGGGGAATACAGAAAGCCAGCCACAAGCCGAGGGGGTCCCGACTTGTAGTGGTGGGGGACGTATATTACCTAGACTTGGCTCTTCCCGTTGTCGTCGAGGAGTAGCATCCTCCGCCCCATCTCTCTGCATCTTCCTTCTCGTGTCTCTTTTAAGAAGCCCTTTTGCCGCTCCTGGTCGTCTGATCTCGCAACTTTCAGGACAGTGCGGTGGTGTAGCATCCGTCTCAACGTTTCTCGATTCATTCAGATCGTGGGCCATCGCATCTTCCCGACGTTACCATGTTTGCATTCATCGAGAAAAGATGATGATGGCGATACTCTTCACGGATCAACCTGCCTCGTCCGGGCTGATTCCCCTAAGCAAAGGGGCACATGAACACTCGGTGCCTTGTACTGATCTCATCCGGTCATGAATAGACCTGAGAATATATATATGTATATGGTTAGTCCTGTTTTGATTCCAGCTTCTTCAACCCGAGCTAACGATGATTCTGGGTGGTAATCGCATCGACAGCCACCCGGACAAGGTCAACCCAGGTGAAAGCGAAAGCGTCTTAGTGCAACACCACTGTTTGGTTTTGACACAATTTTAATATGTCAAGGCAGCTGGTTTTCTAAAGAATCAACCTCAACGCCTTTTCCTGTCATGAAGGGCTTTCTATTGATGTGAGTGGTGCAAGATGAAGACATGAAGACATGGCTTATCCTTGAGCTAAGCGTTTCCGTGTGTCGCCGACCATGGACAGGCATCAAAGTTCTGACCTACTCGAGTAGTGGAAAACCCTGCCCTACAAGCAGGTGAGCCGTCACGACATGGTGTCAATCAACAATAGCAAGAACACGTCAGCCATAAACGAACTATTATGGATCAATTACTAACAAGAGCAATAGAATGATACCATATCATATCACCAACATAGCCTCTCCCCATTGTCCGCCACACACAGGTCACGTCACCATGTGTGTCCAATCTGAAATCATTGAACCGGAAGGGGTACAGAAAAAGACAATAAGCACCGCCTCCAACAGTTTACAAAAGTTTACACGCTGGAGGTGAGGTTCGTCCCTCTGGAACACAAGAATGTGAGAAAATGGTAAAAGAAAGAAACACGTATGAGGCTGTAGGCCGAGCCGCAACGCCGACCAGACTGAGCGATATTATCACCTCGACAGGCTCCGAGACAATTGAGCGAGAGTGAGGGCTAAAAGGTCTCTTCGTTGATGAACATGAAAGAGACCTCCCCAGATTTTCGGCCAGAGTCCTTCCCCGCCTCACGTTCGAGCAGGTCGCGCGGCTCGTACGCGTACGAGTGGCGGGTTCTGACCAGGGTTCGGCCACAGAGCTCTGTAGGCACACGTTGTTAGCATCGACGATCCTTCAACGGAGTCTTCTGTTACGACAGCGGGACCTGAGCGATTAGGAACATACCCATTGTACACTAGTGGGGGGACCGAGTTGAAGTTGGAGCTATCTAGAGGATCGTCGGCGTTGCCGCCGGCGTTGCCACTAGTAGGAATGCCATCCGTCTTGCAAATTTCAATGTGATCCTGGGGGATCTCAAGGTCACGGAGCACTTCTGGCGCCTCAATGATGGTCGCTGTCAGACCCATCTCCACGTGCCACTCGATATGGCAGTGGAAGAGGTATACGCCGGGATTGTTAGCCCTATAGCGGAGGACGGCGTGGGAGTTGCCCATTACAGACACGGTGTCGCGATACGGAGGGCTGCTGTTGAGACGAGCCCTCTTTGCCCCCGGCCACACTCCTGTGCCAGAGGAAGGTCTCCTCAAGACCTGGAAGTGGTGGCCGTGGAGGTGAAAGGGATGAATAGCGATGTCATGATTGTTGACAACGATGTCTACAATGCTGCCCTCTGAGACGATGAAGGGGTTAATCTGGCCATACACAGCCGGATCTGTATTGTACTCGCCAGTCGTAACGGCAGTGTACAGTGTTGGAACCTTCTGCTCGATATATGGTTTCTGGTTGATGCAGCTCCTGCGGCACGGTTAGTCGCTGAAGATGACCTTGCAAGATGCCGCAAATCGACAGGCCTACCGAGGAATGCCGTTGCTATCGAAGCAGGTAGTGAAGTCGATCACGATTGTCTGGTCCGGGGAAGGCAGAATAGAGTCAGGCCCATCCAGAGACTCAAAGTGCGAATCATCAGATGGGCGCCACGTCTTTACAATGTCCTCGCGAAGTGGCTTTTCGGGGAACATGATCAGCTGACCAGTATGATTGAGCGGCCAACTCTGAGGCAGGCTAGGGTTCGTGTAATCCGGGTTCTGGTCAAGCGCCACCAGGAAGGGATAGTTGCGGTTGTCACGGTCGATACAACTGACGAGAATATCGTAACGTTGGGCCGTTGCCACGCGCAATTGGTACGTCAACTTCTTCTTGACGTATGCGCCGTCATTCATGATGACATTCAGATCATGGGAGTCAAAGTGGATCATGAAGCCGGCAAACGCGGCGAAACTTATGATACGGAATCGGTAGGTCTTGCCCTTGACGAAGGGATAGTGAGATCCCGCGCCGTCGTTAACCAGCACGGACTGTGGTAGAGGCGGTCGGTGTTGAGTATTGTTGGGGGATAGCATAGCCCTCACCAAGGGGAGTGTTTCCTCGTGATACCTAGCAATCACATGAGTCGGGTGATCCAACCTTCTGTCTGTCCACGACTTACCAGTCTGATAGAGTGAGAATGTATTCCTCATCGTACTGCCCTGCATATGGGTCGTCGGGGTCGTGAATAACCATGGGGCCACGCAGGCCATCGGGGTACTGTCCCATGTTGTGAGAGTGATACCAATAGGTACCAGCAGCGTCAGCCTGTGAGGTACTCAGTTAGCAAACAAACGTGCCAAGTGGGATATGAGGACATGATACTCACCGTGAATTGATACGTCATGCTCGACCCAGGTGGCAGCGGACACTGCGTGACCATGCTAGGTCCATCCATGAAATTGGTGCTAACTTGGTTGATGCCATGAAAGTGAATGCCCGTGGTCTGGTTGCCCAAATTGTTGGTGAGCTCGACCACGACGGTGTCACCCACCGAGGCCTCAACCGTTGGGCATGGCCACTGCCCATTGATGCCGATGACAGACCTCGAGAAACCGTCTGGCGCTGCGGTCACCCAGTCCACAGTCCAGTGGTAGGTGACGATCTCAGCAGAGACCAGTGTACCTACGGCGATGGTGGCCAAAGCAAGGAAGCGCGAGATAAGCATTGTGCGTGTCGACTTGGAACGAATAGCGCTTTCTTGGGCTGAGAACGTTCAAGACGGGGACGAAAACAACGAAGAATGACGGTCACAGAGTGACGAACCAGCACAGGCCGAGATATGAAAGCTGCCTAGAGGATGGTGGTCCAATTTCGTACACGCTCATAGAGGATGTGTGATAGACTTTAAATGCGGTGGCTACATGGTGCCCAGATGATGCTTGTGACCAGCAGACTGGCCAGGCACACGTCCAATGTCAGCTCTAAGCCATGGCTAGCGCTTTGAGCCAGGGTCAGGGGAAGTGATTTCTAATGTCGACTAAGGCATGAGTATGGAGACAATTTGGTGCACACAGATGGCGTGGGTACGGATTGCTGTGAATCTGGACCGGCCCAACAACGAGCTACTCTTACCTGAGGCTTAGGCTTGGTAGGGAAGAGGGACCAGTGAGCCGGACTGTTGCCACCTAAATCTCGTAGAAAGATGTGTGGAAGCCTTCTTTCCAATCATCTGCATCTTGGCCCGAGGGCAAAGGGTGTGCTGAAGTCAAGCCGTGCCCAGGCTGGGACCTTTCTGACGGTGGACATACCGTCGGACATTGCTTTCAGGACCGGCCTGGCTAGTGATGAAGAACACTGGCACACCATCAAGCGCGCTTGGCATGTAGTCTAGCAACGCAAGTGAGATATGAACTCGGATACGCTGGCAAGCTTTTGTGTCCGAGCAGGAGCGCGGGATGGTGCTCGGCGAAGCTGGGCAAGTACCTTCATCCTAACAGGCCCCGGCCGGTGCGCCCGTACAAGTACAAGCGTGCTGAAAGAAGCGTGGCAGATTTCGAGGATCGCGCCGCATCTGATGAACCAAGGATTTGATGGGAGCTGAGGTTTGTTGGCGGCTCCGGTTGGTCGGCGAGGTTGAACAAGATACTGACGGTGATGAGAAACAGCCACCACATGGCAAGGTGGCTCAATAGTCGCTTTGGCAAGTAGCAGCTTGTCGGAATTCTTCCAGTCAGCAAATCAGACGCCTAGGCAAAGGATGACTTTGCAGGGCCTAAGCTGCATATGTGGAACGACAGGGCGGGAGTAGTTGGACAACGGCTCGGGTGTGGGTGGTACAGACAAGCCGGCCGGCCGTTGGGATGCCGCAGGTGCCTGGAGGCGCACTACAGTTCCGATCCGAGCAGCTGGTGCTCTCCTAATCCGGAAGAGGAGATATTGGGGGGGGGGGGGGGGGGGGGG